>PVIU01006081.1:0-105689 GCA_004026605.1 Ondatra zibethicus | reverse complement strand
ACCCTGCCTCAAAAAAATCAGGCGTAGAGTAACTGAGGAGGACACCAAGTGTCAACCTTGACCTTCACACATATGTTCATATAGCTTCCTTACACAAACACATGTATACAAGCACACAGACACAGACACACACAGACACACACACACACACACACACACACACACAGAGAGAGAGAGAGAGAGAGAGAGAGAGAGAGAGCAAGAGAGAGAGAGATTAAAGGAAAGAAAGAGACAGCTGTAGCTTGTGCCCCTGTCCACCGCTGACAGCCTAGGCAGGATTGAATGTGGACTAATCTACCTCTAGAACTTCATCTATAAAATGATCCACAAGGCTAGAACAGTGTCTTCCCAAACACAAAGTTCCAAATACAATGGCCACTCACTATTTAAAAAAAAAATTCTCATCCTGAATCCTAACAGAGGGAAATGCCCACTTAAACACACACGCACACACGCACGCACACACACATTTTATTACCCACAGCAGAGCGTATGTAGACTCTCCTAGGATGGAATGATCCCCAAACGGTCTATGTTATCATGGTAAGTTGAGCCAGCTGGGCCCAATTTATCTGAATTTGAGGCAATATTTTGACTTTTATGTCTCTGAACTGACATTACAACATTCTCTTATCTGTTGTCTTACTGTTATAATCTCTGGAGGCTGGGAATGTTATAGCAATGATGAAATAGAGATCCACCCAAATTTGAACTTTTAAAATTTGAATTAGTTTTTAAAATGCTGCTTATCAGGTGCCCGAACATTGGGATCAAAGTTCTGAGATTGCTGGAGGCAGCACCATCTTCAACACCAGACTCGATTACCAGAACATCTATTTGAATGACACTCGAATTTCTACTTCTAGAGACATTTTTACCTAAGTTTCTTTCAGACAAATGTCTAGCTTATGGATACATAGGCTTCACAAAGTACAAAAAATTATTAGTGAATGATCTCACCTAACCTGCCCCTTCCCTGACCCACTTCTCTTCCAGGAAGTCTGTTAAGCCTCTGAGAACAGGTTTGAGCTTTAGCCTTCTCCTCTCCTTCTGGGTTGAATTCTCTACACAGGGGCCATGTCTTGACTCTTTCAGTGTCTGTGGTGCACAGAGAGCTTGCATTGTGTTAGACATGCTAAAGATGAGGGTTACCTGAGAATTAACTGAAGGCTTACAATGCACTTTAGATATGGTGTTTCCTTTAATCATGAGAACAACCTATCATGAGGGTACATTTTATTGGCATTCCCATCATTGATGAGGAAACAGTCTCAAATAAAAGCTTTCCAAACACCCTGAATCTAGTAAATGGCAGTACTAGATTAGAATTGTATTCATCCATTTTTTTCTTTTAACTGCTATACCTAAACATCCGAGGCCGGGCACATATAACTTTATGGAGTTTTATTTGGGATCCAACATATGGGGGTCATATATGGTGGGTTTCTTATTAAATTGGTCCTCAGGTAGCATGAGGCATCATGTGACAAGAGACGCGTGCGTGTGTGTGTATGTGTGTGTGTGTGCGCGCACACACATGCAAGTATTTGTATCCTTAGGTATCTATCCATCTTCTTATGAAGACATCAGTTTTCAGTTCTGTGGGCTCCACCATGATTGTCTTACCTAATTCTAGTCACCCCCCAATGTCCCTAACTCTTGATATCACATGGAGTATGCTAGGTATACTGTGTGGTTTTGTGTGTCAACTTGACCCAAGTTAGAGTTATTGGAGGAAGGAGCCTCAGTTGAGAAAATGCTTTGATGAGATCCAGCTGTAAGGTATTTTCTCTATTTGTGATCAATGGAAGAGGGCCCAGCCCATGGTGGGTGGTGCCATCCTTGGGCTGCTGGTCCTGGGTTCTATGAGAAGGTAGCCTGAGCAAGCCAGGAGAAGCAAACCATTAAGTGGCTCCCTTCCATGGCCTCTGCATCAGCTCCTGACTCCGGGCTCCTGCCCTGTCCTGACTTCCTTCAGTGATGAACAGAAAAGCTGAAGTGTAAACCAAACCCTTTCCTCCCCAATTTGCCTTCTCGTCATAGTGTTTGGTCGCAGCGATAGAAACCCTGACTACGACACTATCTACGCTCTAAAGATAATAATCAAATTTCATCCTCAAGGAATGTACTCATATTATATTGGAAAGCATGGACTTTTCTGGTCTCAAGTCTCCCAGATTTCTGGCTATGTGCTCTTCTGCCCAAAACCTGGTTACAGTAATACTGTATTAATACTGTAGTAATCAGGGTTGAACATAACTGATTTTAGCTGATTGCTTTCCTTTACCTCCTATTGCTAGTTACAGCACCAAGTTTAATGTTCTGCATCGGTCCCAGAGACAAATAATCTCGTCATAAAGATGGTGTTCTTTAGTCATTGTGTGTCAAATTCTCCAAGTCCCCTGGACAAATGTAAAAATCATTTATATTTTTGTATCAAGTTTTTCACTATTTTTTTTTCACAGAAAAGCTGAAAGGGGGAAGTTGGTATATTATTTGCCTTCATTCTAGCTGTTCCTGATCTGCTGAGGTAGAGGGAATGGGATTTAAGTAGTGTTTATAGTGTGTGATATGCATGTCATATCTTGGAGCCACATATAATGTGAATTATGGAGAAAGGCACATGACCAGTAAGTGAACACTGAGACCAAATTGAAAAAGAGCCAGGACCACCTACACACCCTAAATGCTGAAGGAATGCAGAGGATGAGCAAATGGCTTCGGAGTGGCCCTCAGAAGGAAAGATGTGTGGCAGAGGAGATACTGAGTCCTGCAGCGTGCTGAAGGTTTTGATAATTGGTCTGAAGTAAGTGGTACTTCCATCTGTGTGCTATGTGAAAGCGTCAACAACGGACAAGCAAACGAATAAATGCAAAGGCCATATCCAAGCGCGGGAGACATTAACTCTGTTCATCAAATCGGAGCTTTTAAAACTGTGACGTTTTTGATGTGAAATGTCCCCTGCGGGCTCACGTATCTGAATGCTTGATCTCTGGCTGGTGGTGTCTGTTTAAGAGGTGAGGCCTTGGTGGAGAACGTGGGTCTTAGTGAGTAAGTCTTGAGTCATGGCCAGGCTCTCCTCCCTCTTCTCTCCTGCTTCCTGAATATAGATCCAATGTGACTTGCTTCCCCCTGCTCATTTGCCGCCCCTTCCCTGTGGTGATGGACTACATCCCCTTGAACTGTAAGATCAAACAGACCATTCTTTCACTAAGCTGCTTCTGGTTGGGTGTTTTGTTATGGCAGGGAGGAAAGCAACGGATACAATAATGTCACTCAGTTCTCTTGAAACGGGGTCCATTACAGGCGACTCAGTGTCTGTACATTTCCATCCCAACAGTAATGCGTGGCCAGCCTCTTAGGGCTTCGTTTAACCGGCTTGCCCTCCATCACCTTCACTGGCCAACTCTCCCAAAATGCTGCTTCACACTCTGTACAGATGCCCCCATCATTACACTTACCCAGCTGCCTGAAACTGTCTATGAGTCCTCCCTGCTCCTCACCTGCTCATGTCTTACCCTGTAAGCTCTGCAAAGGCGGAAGAAGGGCTGTATTTACCATGACTTCCTCACTGTTTAAAGTGGAATACAGACTCATAAAACGGCTAATGATGAACCTAATATGTAAAAAGTAAGTTTGAGTAGAAAGACAATTATCACATGTGCTCACTCATAAGTGGTTTTTAAACATATAGCAAAGAAAACCAACCCACAAATCAAAATCCCAGAGAATGTAGACAACAATGAGGACCCTAAGAGAGACGTACATGGATCTAATCTACATGGGAAGTAGAAAAAGACAAGATCTCCTGAGTAAACTGGGAGCATGGGGACCTTGTGGGAGGGCTGAAGGGGAGGGGAGAGGCAGGGAGGGGAGCAGGGAAAAATGTAGAGCTCAATAAAAATAAAAAAATGTAAGTCTGAGTAGAATTACACATCCTTGAAGAGTAGAAGACATTTAGTGATATTTAAAGTCCCCTCCAACTTCAGGATTCCCTATTTCGAACCAAAGAAATGGAAGTAATAACAACCTAGTGGCCACATAAAGGAACAACGACTACATTAGTTATTACCATGGGAAGGCCACAGTTCATCAGGCTGCATACAGTAAGTCCCAAGTAAGAGGGATCTTGTACGCTGTAAGACCAGTGCACACACTGGGTGCAGGTGTCGGCCCTGAAACTAGATAGCCTGGTTTTAAGCACCATTGTGCCACACTGAGCAGAGAGCGTGGAGCAATTTGTTATCTGCCATTTCATGCCTTTTCCCCCTTCTCTGTAACATAAGAATAATAACAATGTATACCTCAAAGGGTTGAGATAATGCAGTAAATGAGTTAATACCTATGTAAACTGCTTGGAAGAATTCTGGGTACCATATGTCTCCTGAAACTGTTTACTACTGTAATTGTTGTCTGGATCCTTTCCATGACAATATTAAAGGAAAACTGGCATAGTTGGCATCGAAATTGGAATCCACAGGGAGAAGGGATAGGAACAATGAACCAAGTTGGAGTTGCCCTACAATGTCTGCTTGGTGGTTTCAGCCTCAAAGTCACTCAACAGATGGCTCTGAAGAGATGCTAATTTGGGTGGGTGAGAAGGGCATCTTTCTGTTTTGCAAAAGGACTCAATCGAGCCCGTTTTCTCCAGACTTCTACCCTGTAGAGAATGCGGTCAAGACAATTCGTGTGGATGCTCCATAGTTCACAAGCAAACAAAACCATCAAATGAGACAAAAAACCAATCTCAAGTTGCCAGCCATTCAGCTGTTTACTGAATTGTGCCTCCAGTTTCCACTCATAAGAAAAGCAAACAGAGCTTTGATTTTCTTTTATTCAAGCCCTTCAAAAGCTGATGATCTTCCTATCAAAAACCCCTCTCCTCAAATGACTGGGTATATTTTCCTCTTTTCTCTGTCCTTGCGGGAAGAACTGTGTCTTAACCAGGCTGCCTGGCAGCCCTTTGCGCCCATAATGAATGCTTTTCACCACTGACCCCAGCACCTCCACTTGTAGGATTTTCATCACGCAGTCATAGAGTGTCCTTTGTGCTCGGCCTCAGAAAGGCAGTCAAACGCCACCCCAAAGGACTGCCCAGTGTACTTTCTCCACATCAAAGGGAAGGGATTGTGAGTAAGCCCTGTCTGCAAACACAAGTGCTCACATTGGTGTCCTGCAATGGCCGACAGATCAGAAGGCTACTTTCCCACCCTCGCTGCGTGACTGGCATTTAGAAAGTGGAGGGCAGATAATAAAAGAAATCGAGGGTAGAAGTGGCAAAAATGTCGTCAAATAAAACCAATCAAATCATAAACCTCAGAGGGTACAAAGGCCAAGGACAACCAAGAGAAAATGACGTAGGGAAACTAGAGATGATCTTGAAAACATGACCAAAGAAACTTTATATATAGACAAGACTTAGAGCCTTTTAAGATGCCAGTTGGCCCAGGTCAGAGGCAGACAGCACATATTTCTGTAAAGGGCGTGCCAGCCACGCGGCTGCTTACGTAATCTAGATATTGTTGTTGACAACCTACTTTTAATGCTGGCAGCAGAAAATAGTTAATTATAAAAGATTGAAATGAGACGACCACTGAGAGATTTCCACTCATAAATTCCAGATGCATTAACTTCTAAAAGTTAAGCTGAATGTCATCTACTCAGTTCTAGAAACTTTGCCTCAATAGAAACCAACAATAATGGGACATTAAGGAATTAACGCAGAGAAAAGATAAAATTCTTAATATACCTCTGTTACAAAACAGTCGTTTTCAGGCGTTTACCAAGCAGCCATTTTCCAGACTTGCGTGTTTTTCATAGCAACAGCCATGGCTATAGAGTCTACTTAGCATTGTGCATTGTTGGCAATGGGTTCTGAAGTCTTCAGGATGAAGATACAGATGCCCATTTTGCGCATGTTCTGTGCTCTCTAGAGAATGAGTCACCTATTTATAGCCACGTGCTTATGAGAAAACACTTTACAGATCAGCTTCAGCTTCCAGGAATGGTGAAGCTCCCTCCAGAGCCTCTCGCACCTGCCCCATCCTCTTCTTCCATTTTCAGGTGTTTGGAACTGAAGCTCTGCCTGCTATGGTACCCTTGAACCCCCATTCTCCACTTTTGAGGCCTTAGACCAGTGGCTCTCATCAATGCTGTGACCTTTACTACAGTTAACCATGTTGTGGTGACCGCTTCCCCCTCAGCGTAAGATGATTTCATTGCTACTTCATAACTGTAATTTTGCAACTCTTATGGATTGTAATGCAAATATTTGAAAGGCAGGATATCTGAGATGTAGCCCCAAAGTGGTCATGACCTACAGGTTGAGTGCCTCAGAGCTCCTGCTTGAAGCCCTCCGCCTCCCCTGCCTGTCACGGCACCAATGGAGTCTCTAAGGCTTCAGAAGTGGAGGATGAGGGTTCAAGGACACTGGAGGTACTGACTGAAGCTGGATCTCCTTTCTGATCCATGGATCTGGGAGGGCATGCACTGAAGAAGGGTCCCTTGGTAGAAAGAGAGATGAAGGAAAAGGAGGAATTTAGGGAACCCAGCAGAAGTTGCTCTGAATGATTCATTTAGTTTGTAGCCATCTTGGCAGAAACAATATAAACAGAACTTCTAAAGTGAGATGCTATGTCTTTTCCTTGGGCTGTTATGATTATGGAGACCTCACTCAAAATGATGTTTTCTAGCTCCATCCATTTTCCTGCAAAATTCAAGATGTCATTATTTTTTTCTGCTGTGTTACTCCATTGTGTAAATGTACCACATTTTCCTTATCTAGTCTTTGGTCGAGGGGCATTTAGGTTGTTTCCAGGTTCTGGCTGTGACAAACAATGCTGCTATGAACATAGTTGAGCACATGTCCAGAAAGACAATTATCACATGTGCTCACTCATAAGTGGTTTTTAAACATAAAGCAAAGAAAACCAGCCCACAAATCACAATCCTAGAGAACCTAGACAGCAATGAGGATCCTAAGAGAGACATACATAGATCTAATCTACATGGGTAGTAGAAAAAGACAAGACTCCTGAGTAAATTGGGATCATGGGGACCTTGGGAGAGGGTTGAAGGGGAGGGGAGAGACAAGGAGGGGAGCAGAGAAAAATGTAGAGCTCAATAAAAATCAATAAAAAAAGATTATGGAGACAAGGGATTGCTAGGAATTAGAATTTTCTAAGTGCTCTCATTCTGAGAAAGGAAAAAAATTTGAGGTCCTGGTGCCAGCCAGAAGGGTGCTCATCTCTCAGCAAGAGATTTCACCCAGTTTTGACCACTTGCAAGGCAGACCAAGGACCAGGAGACAATGATGTGTCTGTGATGGGCCAAGGATAGACAGGACCACACCTCACCCAGCGTTGCTGAGTTACACTTTTGCTCTCTTTCTAAACGCCAGTATCTGGAGCATGGATCAGAGGGTACCACTGGATCTATTCATTTGTTCCTCCTCCCAGTGTAGCCATACTGGATAAGCATCTCTTCTCTGATTCTTGCCATTACTTGCATCTTTTATTGGCCTACTGGGTAGCTAGGCTATTTTGTCAGGCTGGCAGTGATCAAGTTTGATGCTTGACTCCTTCCTTCATTCTGTCTATTAACTGTGGGTTAAATACCTGAGCTATATCAGCCCCAAATCAAACAAAGGAGGGCTAAATCTATAGCTCAATAGAAGAATGGTTGTCTAGCTTACAGAAGCTAACCATGATGAGATATGTAGGAACAAAGTTGGCATTAGTGGGGATGTAGAGAAACAGACTTTAGAAGGTGAGGAAAAATTGACAGACTAAAAGAACGATAGTTTCAGATCAATATTTTCTGACAGGTTCCCAAAATATCCTCTCTTTCATAGCGAAGAATTTTTAACTGAAACACTGGTGCTCAGCCAGACAGTTCCTCAGCCCTGTTCTGTTAGAGCTAAGTGTGCATATTACCAAGTTCCAGCCAAGTGGGTTGGACTAGAAGTGCTAATTAAGTCTTCTGAACAGTGCCCTTAAAAGCAGTGTTTCCTCTTACCCTTGGAGTCTGTGGAATTAGAGATATGGCTGGACCACCAAACACATAAAGCACAGTGAAGACTAAGCAGGAGGATCAAGCTTTCTGCCAGCTCACAAACTCCCTCCCAGACTCATTTATGTGATTTGTAATTCTATCTGGTTTAAGTCTCTATATTTGCAGCTCATTTTGTCAGACTGGCCTGACCTAGTCTGATTAGTACAAATCCTTTTTGCTGTTCTAAGCACATAGCCCTAACATTTCTCAGCTGTTTTAGCACGTAACCACAGCAGGCTCATGAAGACAGGGCAGGAGACTGACTTTCAAACTGGTTTTTTCTTGTTTTGTCTTGAAATATTCAAACAGTATTTGAGTTTCTATTTCCTGTACCTGCAAGCCAGAGACTTAGGTCTAGGACAAACTGCATATGAACTCATGTCTATTTAGTGATCCACTGTTTCTCTTTCAATCCCGAAGCCTGATTCTCTCTTATACCTGAATGTGGATGAAGCAAGTCTGTGAGGAGATACTTCCCTCATTCAAGGAGAGCTAAGGTCAAGGTCTGTGCTGCCGCTAAGTATTAAAAAAAAAAGGCACTTCAAACAAATATGTGTAGGAGTCTAATAAATCCCCCACTGAATGCTGAGGTGATTCTGCTGAAACCTGTGTATCCCCAGAATCTCAACCCCTGTTGCAGTGTTGGTCACCACCCTTCATACCTTCATGGACCGAAATATGCCAAGTCTGCACGGAAGGCAGGCTGTTTCTGCTTCTGTCCTGAAGTATCTCAAGGTCCACTCTGTGGAATGTGCCAATCAACAACTGGTGGTTTAAACACTGGCTTCATTCATTACTTCCCTAAACATTAAGCTCAGGAGATTTAAAAACAAACAAAAACAACAAGCAAAATAAAAACTGCAGAAGAAGCAGGTGACTGGTCCAGTAGCATATTGTGAAAGAAAAATCTACCATTGGTATTATGTCAAAGAGGGAGGCTGGTGCTCTCTAGGAAATAACAGACTGCCTTCTGAAAGACTGAAAATCTTGGACTATTAGTATCAAGTAGGTATGTTGCTTCCACAAAAGGCCTTAGTCAATGAGAACATAGTCAAGGAGAGCTCGGTTGTTAAATTACCACATTAATGTTAACACCCTTAGGGGAATGGACAGTCAAATCAGGCAGAGAGAGACCATTGTCTGACCGGCCAGTCTCTGTCCACAGGAACATCGTGGTCTACTGTGGAAAAGAACTTAGTCAGCAGTTGTAGAAGTATGCCCAGTGCGGAAGGAAATGGCAAAAAGGCAAGCGCCAAGAGGCTCACATGTAGAGTGAGAGGTGGATGAGGACGGCCTTTACGCCAGCCACCGAGATGCCAGTGAGACCCAGCACAGACAGCAGGGCCAGGACACAACAGCGCCAGATCCAGAGGACGGTGACCATGTGACCGCCGCGGTGTCTACCCCATCCAGTGAGAAGCCCGTCTGCTCTCTACAGCTCCACTCCCCGTTCCCCCTCCAGTTTCAATGTAATGCCTTTCCTGATCTGCCAGGAATGGAACACACTACCGTGACGGTTGCAGAACAGGAGCTGGATTCCGGGATCCCCAAGAAGCTTCTCTAGAGTAGTGCATTCTAGACACAGGTGCACAAAACACTGGCAGTCTTGACTCTCAAAGAGCTTGCATGCTAGAAAAACAGTCCACCCACAGACCTCCGCTAACCACGGCACCAAGGACCTTCCGAAGATTTCCATTTTATTGTTTTGTTTATTTTTCCACTCTTTGTTTAACCTCATCACAATTGTTCCATCTGGCTGAGAGAAATCCTGAAGCTTTCTCTGGAAACACCAAATGCTGGGGTCACCAGAGGGAACAGAAGGGCTTGTGAGCAGCTCCCTGGAAGACTGCTTCTTCGCTTCAGAAGAGGGATACACCTAGCCCTGAGCAGTATTCCAGATGTCTTCCACATCTCTAACTAGTGTCAAGCATCTTCAACTATGGGTGACTTTATGAAAATGGCAGGCTGCATGCATTTATGAATTACATTGCATCTTTGGTATTTGGGAAGGCAAGTCACTTGGACAACTTACATAGGGGGCTGGAATGTTTTTAGGGGACCAAAACCCAGGACTAAAAACATTATATTATTAACTACTTATGAGGCAATAACTGCTTGTTGGTAATGTAGTCAGACATCTAAGGCAATTGTTATAATAATTGAAGCCTATGGTAGTAATATATTACTTTGCTCACCAGAATTCTGTCTCTTATATCTTATGACATATAAAAGTTTATGGTGGGGGGAATGTATCTCTTCTATTCTAAGGTAATTGGTGTATTATGGTGTTCATTTCTTAGTGGAGGCTCCAACTGGCTGAAGTTACTGGTGGTTGTCTTGGAAACTGGAGGAAAACCCAAGCAGAATCTGTAAGTAGAAGTGGCCTACTCTGACTTCACGTAAGGGCTGCTTACATTACGTTGAAGCTGACATTGCAGAGCCAGGGTCTACCAGAGCACGGCTGCACCATTCGGGAGACTCCCTCGGCATCTCCATCAAGTCTTACCTGCACCCCATCCTTTAGGTTTTGTTTCTGTAAAGGACCTTTTTGATTGTCTAAAGTGGTTTACACCTTCTAACTCGCCCGAATCGATGCTGACTGACACAAATACCTTCAGTGCTTAGGAAAGGAGCAATGTTAAAAGTAACCAAGGTCTCTTTGGAGAGCAGGGGGTCAGTGGGACAGGCGAAGACTGATCCAAAAGATTTTTTCCCCTTAGTTTCTATTAACGCTGCAGGAAAAACCCATAGCATGGCGCGATTGGCCCCACCCCTTAAAATCACATTTTCTATACAGGTTGCCTCATTTGAATTTCACCATCCTGAATCACAGAAACTTAACCTTTTTTTTTTTTTGAGCACTTCATACATGAGGATCATTACATTTTTACTTGTGGTAGTTGCTTAGCCAGTACTCTGGAGTTATAGTTTAAAATATTACTTCAAATCCTGTGATTTTCAAAATTTTCACACTAAGCCAGTGGGGTTGGAATGCCGAATCTAGCATCCATTTTAGGCTGAAGAAAGTTGAGCCTCCTAGTTAAAAGTGAAGAGGTGGGGGTGGGGGACTGGTGCTAGTCTTGGTTTCTGGGCTCCTGTCCATCACAATCCTCTGAACCAAAGATACGAACTCCTTCCTGGAGTAAGAGCGTTATATTTCTAGGTTAATACTCAAGTGTTTGCAGTGGGCTGAACATGCCAAAGCATTAGAGATCTGAATTTGGTCACCTTGGTGAAGCCCCCTTGGTTGTATATCCTGCTCTAGGACCGGTTTGAGTGCACTTCTCGGATGTTCCTTCCAGTCCTAAAATGTTCTATAATTCTAGACCTTTCTTCCAGATTTGCGTTCCCAAATAATCATCATAATAACCTTGACTGATACTTCATATCTCACTGGTGCCGGAGTGTGTGCTAAGAACTCTGCCTCTATTTTCCTTGTAAACCTTGCAACCCTCCTAAGAAATCTCTTTCTCTAACAGATATAGAAACTTTAATTCCCGGGGTCAAAGGAACTGTCCTCAAGATCTGCTGGAAATCTGACTCCAGGTCAGAGAGACCTTCGTGGACCTTCACTGGGTCTGTATTGGTTTCACTGAAGAAATTAATGTCCGCATAACCTATTACCTCTCTCGGTGTCAAAAGGGAGAGAGGAAGGGGACGGACAGAAAAAGCCAAAACAAATAAAGCAGCCTCTGCTAGGCAAAACCAGAAGGGCCTTGGAAGGACGCCAGAGGCTTCTTCCCAGGCCCAGGGGGGCGGGGCGTTCTTCCCTCCAGTCACAGGATCCGATGTCCTACCCTTCCAGACCCGGACCATTACCTTGTTGAGATGAGGGTTCCTGGTGACATCGTATCCGCGCTTCTTCAGGGGCACGGGGCGAGGTGGGCCGGACCTGGAGTGGCAGCCCTGGGCGGGCGCGGAGGGTGCCTGGCGCCGGAGAGTGCCGCAGGCCATGCGTGGCAGGGAGGTCAGCCGCGGGCCAGTGACCAGCGCGGCGCCCATGGTCCTGGCGCAGATCTGGAACCAGGGAGAGACCAAGGTCAGGGGTGCCCTCTAGCCAAGCCAGGTCCTGCGCGCCAGCAGAGCGCGGGGGCCTGAGTCAGGACTCCTATTCTTGGAGAGGCAGGGGGCTCCCGAAGGGTTCAAGGGGCCAGCCTCCGTCCCTCCTCCGAGGCCACCAGCTCCAGGTTCGGTTGCGATGCTCCAAGCCTCACCGGGCACCCAGTAAAGCGAAAGCAAGCTCAGAAAGCAGATCCTGTGCGGAAGACAACGGGTGCCATCCCCGCCCCCATTCAGAAGAATGGTCGACTGCGCGCTCCGAGGGGTCCCC
Organism: Ondatra zibethicus; assembly: GCA_004026605.1. NCBI lineage: Eukaryota > Metazoa > Chordata > Mammalia > Rodentia > Cricetidae > Ondatra > Ondatra zibethicus. The sequence continues at coordinate 93,307 of PVIU01006081.1, read as the reverse complement.
ACATTCTCCTTAGTTCCTCCTTCCTCCGCTCACCTGTCTAACTAAAACCTATGCAGTCCCACTGCGGGCAGGTGGGGCTAGGTGCTCTTGTCCCCTGTCACTCTCCAGTCAAAGGCTGCACCGCACAGGCAGCGTGAGCTGGCGGTACTGGTGCATTCAGGAAAAGCAGTCCCCAAACCTTCCCTGGTGGCACCAGACTTCCCTTGACGATGCGCGTGCGGCTCTTCCTAACAAGACAAGATGAAGCTGAGTTTCTTCCCACCTTAGAGCGTTTGCACATTTTCTCCCTGGTATTTTCCATCCAGAGAGGACAGAACCGCAATGTTGGGTGAGCGCTTAAGGATCAGTATTCCCTCTTCTGCTTCTACCTTTTGAGCAAGATCCTGAACAAGGATGCTGTCTAATCTAATAACAATAAGCTTCACGTGGCTGTAAGTTTTCAATAAATTCCTCTAAATAAAATACAATTTAAAACCCATTTCCTCAATCATGGTAAGAACCTTGTTGGCAGTTGAGAGCACATATGCAAAACGCTTGCAGCTTTGCGGAAAGTCGCTCGGTCCCTAAGTGGGCTCCTAGGAACCTCATGCTGCCGGCTATCACAGATGTTAAAGTCACACCTGCACCTTGATGTCCCCCGTCCCTGAATTTAAATGTGTACTTCCTCCACACAGTAGTCAAGAGAGTTCTTCTAGTATTTCACTGTGTGTGAGCTAACATCCACATCTTCAGGAGGCCTTTTGGTTAACGGCTGGCTCCTGCCAACTTCTCACGTTCATCCCCCTCCCCTCTGTGTTGCCCTTGAGGTCCCCGGTCCCTTGCTTTGTTTCTCCACCTTCCTCAGTTCCCAGCCTCCACCCGAGGGCCTTTGCATCTGCTATTGTTTTATGCGGCATCACATCCTTCCACCTTCCAAAGAGCTTGCAATCCCGTCTTCCAGGTTGCCCCTAATTTGTCAACTTGGAGGCTGTTATTTTAGTTATTCTATTCATTGTTGGCCATCACCAGGAGATACACAAGAAAAGGGGTTTCCCCTACATATAGATTAACAAGAGAGCTATTAGCTCATTGCTCTGGTGGTTTAGTGTCTGCTTCCCACCCTTAAAATACAGGCATCACTGGGCTATGGTCTTTGACTGTAAATCCACTTATCCTTGGGGCCTGGCAGTTCTCTGTACAATAAAAAAATAGTTGTTTGGTGAATGAAGGTGAGTGAGCACTCTCTTCATCGGGGCTGCGGACTCTCAGAACAACTGCCAGATGGATGGTGGGCTTCTCTCAGCCTCCTCTTCAAACCTCCTCCCATTCTCATACCCCAAGTGCAAAGTAGGCGTGACAGTGCTGTTGGGGACCTCCTGCCTGGGCTCCTCAAGAATGATGGACTTCCCTTGAGGTTGTTACCTTCTCTGCTTTAATTTCCAGGTCTCGATGGGAATGATCTGTATTAAACTGTGCTGCTTAGAGCAACGTCAGAACTCCCTGTTGAAAGGACAGAAGCAGGGTCAACAGTACAGAGTTTTCAGGTCCCATCCACAGTCTCATTCAGAAGAGGTTAAATGCCTGGTTAGGATTATTCTTAGGCTGGATACTTACACAAGTCTATCAATGGCATTTTAATTAATAAAGCAAATTTGAGTTAGAGTTTTTATATAGCCTGTCACCAAAAGCATTCGCTTCTTTCAATACTGTTTTTATATTTGCACATATCGCCACCAATTGTCAAGCATCTTGAGGACAGAGATTGCATATGCATGCTTCTTCCTTCAGTAGTTAGTAAAGAGCAAGTCAGCAGCTGTTTGTTTAATGAGTATGCCCTTGTTCAACACAAAGATCTTTTCTTTGCTTGGGTGTAGACCCAGTCCTTCGAAACCCAGCCAGAGACACAGATGCAAATAACAGAAGGTTTCAAACAAGTAAATATAATTTTGTTTTGTTTTTTGAAACAGGGTTTCTCTGCAGCTTTGGAGCCTATCCCCAAGCTAGCTCTTATAGACCAGGCTGGACTTCTACTCACAGAAATCTGCCAGCCTCTGCCTCCCAAGTGCTGGGATTAAAGACACGTGCCACCATCACCCGGCTTAAGTAAATACAATTTTTACACTGTCCATTCACCGAAGCTTATAAAGTTTGCTTGGAAGTCTTTCATGTGCCATAACCTGTGGCTGAAACCCTCTCTACCCAGTCACAACTCTAACAATGCTACCATGCTGGTCACAGTGATGTGCTAAGCACAAGCCATGGGGTGTGTGGCAAGTCCTCTGAGGTGATTTGGTCTGCTCCCCAGGAGCACTCACACCACTTCAGCACCCCATTTCTTCCCCGTGGAAAGGCAGAGAGGAATGGGAAAGGAAGTGGCTCTTTCTGCCACGGGAAATGAGATGAATATTATAGTCAGGTGGCATTTGCTCCAGTATTTTTTTGGGGTGTGTGTGTGACGTTCATCACATAGTCCCATTGCTCTCTGCATATCACAGTGTTATCTGCCATAAAATCATGGATGCTTTCCTGAGGCTCATCGGGGTTGTCTATTATGAAAAGGAAGAAACTAACAACTGTTCTTAGGGGCTGACTGTACTAGATGTCTAGATATAATACTCATTCGTGGTGAGAGAGCTTGGTATACAGGGTAGGCTCAGAAGCTGCCGTCTGTAACTGCTCTGTGGGTTCTGTCTGTGCTTTATCGTAACCTCTTTACTTTTCAAAATGAGCATAAGATTTCTGAGACAAAGTTGAGAAGCAAGGGAACATTCTAGAACTTTTCCAATTCCATAAAAAACAAAACATCAGCAAGAAATCTTAACGAGCCAGTATGGCAGTCTGTTCCAGCATTAGATAAAACTAGTGACGCTCCCTGATCTGCCTCGCCTTTCACATCCCACCGACTGACTTCTGCTGCCTTTGTAATGTTGCTTCCTGAGGTGACAGGGTAGGAATCTCATTCCATCCCCCTTACCAAAGGTTCCATTTCCAAATTCACTTAATACCTTTGCTTTTCTAGTACAAGCATAAAGATGTGAGCATTTATGTGCTACCTTACTGAATCGTGACTTCCTTAAAGACTGAAACCACCACCCTACAATGGGGGGACAATACTCCAGCTACAAATCATACATAACAAAATAAAACCCTAGTGCCAGGAATGAGTTACCTATTTTTGAGTTGGTGGCTAATGGGGCCCCAAAGGCCCCCCAAAATATTACAGGTTATTGCCAAAACTTGACAGTAGGACCTCATTGCTGAAGATATCATATGCTTATGTCACAGAGCATCAAGAAAACTAGGGGTACTCAACTGGAAGCTTTGTTTATATCAGTTGGCACTCACAGTTTTGGAAGGTTAACTCTGCGAGATATAGTGATGATTTACCTGGTAAGGTATGTCCCCTGGTGCAATAATGGTGTTAATGTTATGGGAGGAATCCATTACTTTTTGATTGTTATTAAAGTCTGCTCCATGAGATGGATCCTATAGCAGATACTATCAATGAGGCCAGTAACCAGAGACTAGGTAGATCATGGATCCCAGAAGGAAACCTGCTTGTGTTATTCTGCTAAAGGAATGTAATAGAATGACTCTTGAGGACATATTGCTCATATACCCTCAGATCAGCAAGCGCATCACTCAACCTTCATCAGAGGCGCTTCTTCTTGCCATAGATGGCAACGCAGAGACCCACAATTGATCAATATACAGAGAATCGGAGACTTTGGAATTCTCAGTCGTAAATGGGATGTCTCTCACACTGTCCTTATCAAGGCTCAGGGATCTATGTGGAAGATGAGGTGAAAAGACTGTAAGAGCCAGAGGCGATGGATGCCTTCAAGGAAGTAGTGTTTGCCAGAATCAACAGGGCGGATGCACACGCAAACTCACAAAGACTGTGGCAGCACGCACAAGACCCTCATAAGCAAAAATCAGACCAAATTCCTAGGAGAGAGGAGGACAGGTAGGCATAAAGACCTGGGAAGGAGCTATTGGCATTTGATTGCAACTATGTGAGGAAGGGTCAGTTTTCTTCAATGGAGTGATATTTGGTATATGGATCACACTCCAGGGAAGGTCCCATGCCCAGGAGTAGTTGACCAGCTGGCCATCTCAGACTAGATTCCAAGAGGTTTGTTTTGTTGGTTTTGAGACAGGAAAAAAAAACCCATAAAGTTGGGTGAGTAGAAAAGAGGGAGGATGTGGGAAGGGGTTGGCGGAGGGGATGAATGTGATCAAATACAAAGGATGCACAAAAATATTACTTCAAAAGGATTGCAGAAGCCATTCACAAGTCTTTGCACCTTCAGCATCTCGGTCAGCAGCTGGCTGGCACAGAGAATACACCTGGTTTGTTGAATTTGCTTTGGGCATCTGTCTGGCAAGGCCTTTCTCCACCTTTACTTCTGCTTAAATACCATTGTCATCAGCAAGTCTCTCACAGTCAATAAGCTTGTCTTCCTCCTTCATGATCCCCAAATGCCTCCATGTGTGTCTACTGCACCGTTAAAGCCAGTCTCTCTTGCACACGGTTTATGTATATGCCCGTTTCTCTGGGTCTCGTGGAGGCAAACAGCTTTAGAGTCCGATGGTCTGGATTCTACTAGGGAATAGTCATGGGACCTGGAGCATTTTAACAGACCTCTTACAGTCTCACCCTCTTCATGCCAAAACTGAGCTCCCACTGCTATTCCTAGCATTTTTTGTGGTTTTATTTGCTTATTTAAAGCACTTTACAATGCCCTGACATGATGCCAAACACAGTTCTCAACACTCAAGTCCTCCACTTGAGATTAGAAACCGTAAGCTAGTTCCATGGAAACGGTGCTGCTAATTTTGATCATTTCCCAGGCTGTCCAGATGTAGGATCCACTCTCTTTATGCTGACTAGCAGCAGTAAACTGTGGTTTCCATTTGCTCAACCATGAGAATAAATGACTGGTGTTTTGGCAGTACACTGGCTGCTAAACTCTGATGTTTGGGAGGTTGGGCATCGTCTTAGTTAGGGTTTCTATTGCTGTGAAGACACACCATGACCACAGGAATTTGTGTGAGGGAAAACATTTAATTGGGGTGGCTTACAGCTGAGAGGCTTAGTCCATTATCATCATGGATGGACAAGATGGCGTGCAGGCAGACATGGTGCTGGAGAAGGAGCTGAGAGCTCTACAAGTTGATCCGCAGGCAGCAGGAAGTGAACTGTGCCACTCAGTATAGCTTAAGGAGAGGAGACCTTGAAGCCCAGCCCCCACAGTGACACACTTCCTCCAACAAGGTCACATCTACCCCAACAAAGCCACACCTCTTAATGGTGCCACTCCCTATGGGGCCATTTTGTTTCAAACCGCCAGAGGTATAGTGACTGCATTTTCAACCAATAATAATCCTAACTCAAAATGGACTTACAGGTCATAAGCCAATTAATTAGTTGTAAGTCAAAGAGCACCTGTCGCAACTCATTTAATCTTATAGTAGTTCTGTAATTATTCCTTTACAGAACTATCTTTCTGACTTACGCCTGAAGCATGCATCTTGCAAGCCAGTTCTTTGGCAGCAGGGTTTCCCAATAATTTCTGTCAGTGGGGGCAACAGAGGGAGACCGAAGGCTGGAGTGGACAAACATCCTTTACTCTCTTTCCAACTGGGCACTTTCAGTTCAAGAGTTCAGTCGTAGCCCATTGACTGGCATCAGTCACTGGTCCCAGAGCTCAGCTTCCTTCCTTAGCAAATGTAGCCTCACCAGGCCCTTGCACACTACTAGTTGGTCTCTTGCTCAAGGGCAGCTGTCCGTGGTTCCAGCAGCTCCTTTCTTCCTTCTTCTTTAAGCTTCCTCCAGTGGTTTCTTGTTCCAGGCTTTTTCTTTTAGGCCACCAACCAGCGCCCAATCATGACACAGAGACTTATTAGTTTTGAATGCCTGGCCTTCACTTAGCTCTTTCTTGGCTAGCTCTTTTAACGTAAATTAACCTGTGTCTCTACATCTACCTTTTGCCTTGGGGCTTTTTACCTTCTTTCTGTATACCTTGCTCAGTGCCTGCCTGGCTTCTGGCCCCAGGTGCCTCTCTCGCTCTCTCTTCCTCCTTCTTCTTCCTGAGCATAGATTTCTCCTCCTATTTATTCTCTCTGGCTTCCAGCCCTGCTTATCCTTTCTCTGCCTAGCTATTGGCCATTCAGCTCTTTATTAGACCCATTGGGCGCCTTAGGCAGGCAAGATGAAACAGATGCCACACATCTTTACAGAATTAAACAAACGCAGCATAAACAACAGGCCCCTTTTCACAGTTAAAGTAATATTCTGCATCGTAAGCAAATATGACACATCTTTATCTAGTTATAATAATATTCCTCAAGTTTCTAGTGGCTGCCCCAGCAATCCCCACATTCTCCTTCAGTCCCCTAGCACAGAAGAAAACTGTTGTTTATCTTGAATTCATAGTTTGGTTCTGTTTACCCCACTTAGTCCAGCCTGGTGTGACTTGGAAATTGATGTTGCCCTCAGTTTTCAAACCAGGAAACAAACCAGAGACCCTGCTTTGCTTGAGTGGTCTGGGATTTAAGTCTGGACTCCAGATGCCATAGCGGTTCTAGGACACCGGAGACTTAGATCTGTGAAGTGCGCCACCATGCCTGACGTGCGAGGAACCGATGTGACAGTTCCCTTATCCAGTTACCTCCTCATCACCTTATCAGCCCTGCACCCTACCCAAGCCCTCGCACACGGTTGTGTAACAGCCACCTAGACTGGGAGCGCAGAGCCTTGTGTTCCTTTCCCTCCCATCTCCTTTGTGTGAGATGTCTCCAGGGAAACGGCTTCTCCGTCTCTTCCTTTCCCTTTCCCACTTCTTGGCTATCCCACACGACTCATCCTAACTCAGTTTCTCGCTAGTTTTTAAAGGAGAAGAACCAGCTGTTGGACAGTCTGAAACACAGCAAAGAAAGATGAAACATTTTTTTTTAGCAGAAGAAAACCTGCTCTTTATTTTTGTTGTGCGTGTGCCTCTGTTCTATTTCATTGTCATAACTACAATAGTCGACTTTAAGAAGAAAAGAATGTACTTTTAACTAATCACACTTTTAATAGAGACCCACCCAAACTCATCTATCCCTGCACTGTTACCGCAAGAACACTTCGGAATCTTTGTTGCTAACCCCTGCAGCCTTCCTAAGTAATTGTTATAGCAGGTGTAGTTGCTCCCAGATAGAAGAACATGATACATTGCCTTTCTCAACAGGCTTTCTGCTCCATTATCATTTTGTTCGGCAGTTAGATCTCAGCAGGCCTGCTTGGAGTCCTACCCTGCCTGCACAGCAGCGATGACGGCCCTTCTTTCCATGGCTCGTTTAAGCCCAAACAATGTAGAAACCATTTCATACATGGCTCTACCTTCCACTCTGTGATAGGAGTTCTGAAAAGAAATGTTGTCTTTAGTCGGCGTGATCAGTACTTTCTGTGTGTTTTCCAGGCCAGTAGATTTCCCAGAGGTTGTTTAAGGGGAGGGAAAAAAAATCTATTTTCTGCACCTCTTGAAATAGTCTTTTCAAATACTCCCTCCTCTGACAGCCACTAGGCCATTTCTCCATTATGTTCCGGCCTCTCCACCTCCTCTTCCCTCACACAAAAGTTAGACAAAAAGGCGACTGTTGGGGAAACTCGGGCTTCGGAAACAGAAACCCATGGCAGCAGCTGCTGAGCCACAGGGCTGATAAGGGGAACAAATCTGTGGCCTCCTGGTTTGTTTGGAGGTCAGAGCAGTAACCCAGTAGGGCGAGGGGAGGGCTCTTTGTCCACGGTGTGATTTGACCATCTGGCCCATTCAGCATCCCCTGCACCAGCTGACCCTGGCCACCGGCTGCTACTATGGCTCCTTCACAGCCTCTGAACTTGTTAAGCTGTAATGAGCATATCGCCCCATTTCCTAATTGACTTTGCAACAGTCCCCATACCCTTCCACAAAGGAGGGGCCAAAGGAGAGGTTTCCCCCACTGACGATCTTTTCTCCCTGGGACAAAGCTCATCTGCAGCTGGAGGAATCCTGAGTTTTCACTGGAGAGTTGGGGTTATTTCCGTTCGAAGTGTTTTTAAAAGCGTGTTTTCTCTCTGTATAATTGGTGAGATTAAGACAGACTGTTGTTTCTAGAGAACTCGGGCTCTCCTCGGCTCTTTATTGCCTCAATTAGTTTTTGCGTTCCCTTCTCACAAGGCTTAGCCACTCGACCCCTCTCAGCTGGTATTCAGCTTCAAATCCCTTTGCCTGATTCACCAAGCCTTCCCCCAAGGAGATGTAATTTGTTTCCTTTGTGGATTCAGAGCTCTTGAGTTTAGCTTGTGTGCAGGGTGTTATGGTGATGGATGTTATCGGGCCTTCAGGCCGTATTCACTGGGCGATGAGAGCCAGTGTAGATTTTGACTGAGAAGCTCCCAGTTGTTTAGTCGCAGGCTTCTTACCTGGAGTATCCCTGCTTCTAAGGGCAGGTGGATTTCCGTTGCCTTAGCTTTGAGCTTGGCCCGAAAGCTGAAAGAATGTCTTAGCAAGGGGAAAGTGGAGACAAAACCAGCCCTATAGAAAAGCTATGGACTAAGAGATGCTGTTTTGCTTTCAGGCTTCACAACGAGCTGGAGATCTTGTTTATCTTTGTTTTTATTTTAAACAGGCTCTGCGCTGCGGTTTCAAAGCAGATTCCAAGGTCTAAGCATCGCAGGCACGCTATCCAATGCTTTTACTTGCGTGATAAAAGAAAAGCATGTGAGCCAAGGGTGCTATTTCAGGTCATGACCTCAGATTCTTGCCCAGTATAAATGTATATTGTATAGTAACTCTGAGCTTTCTCTTTGGAATCACAACATGTGGAGTCAGATCCTGGTTCTGGCAAGATCACTGGCGTGGGATCCTGAGGGACTTTGCTTAATCCTTTTGAAAGCCCATGTTGTCTATAAAGCAAGCCTGGTCCTAGTAGTAATTAGCTCACACAATGGCTCTGAGGATTAAATAACTACACATAGTAAACCTTGGGTAAGTGTTCAGTATCATTTCCATACTGCATCTGTATTCCCACGAAACAGTCCCAAGCATGTGATGCTGAGTAAACATTGGTTAATTTGGACTTGACTGATTTTTTTTTTATAGGCTCAGATTTCAAAAGCTCTTTATGAGATATTTGCATATCTCCAGAGCAGGTATATCCCTGGGCAGAGGCTGAATACTCAGAGTTTTGTTGTTGCTAAAGGATGACAAAACACAAATACACCGTTAGATACTATGCCAGTTCCTATTAAAATGGGAGCTCGATGACCTCACGGGCCCCAGTTCCCTCATGTCGCAGGTAAGGTCATTCTCTCACACAGCCTTTGCTTTTCTAGATTAACTTCCATGCCAGCAACTTCAAACACAAGGACCTCAGCTGCCCCCAAGTTTGTGCGTATCTAGGGGTCCATCTGGCAGATGAGGTTTATAATCTACTTAGCAGAGTCAGGTTCTATGATTTGAGCCACACCTCTGACTGCTTTGTTCCTCTCCTGCAGCGAGGTAGTGTGTGTGTGTGTGTGTGTGTGTGTGTGTGTGTGTGTCCATGTGTATAATAACCAGTAATTGCTGAAACTCTGCTTCTATTCCTCTTGAGTCAAGGGCCAGCATAACTTCTGAAGCCCTGTGGCTGACTGCTTTCTTTGCTGTTGCTGCTTGAAACTGTAGGTTCTCTCCTGATGGGGCAGAGGAAGGCAGGGATGGATGCCCAGCACTTTCCATGGCTGGTGTAGATGTACCAGCTCCAGGAAGAAGGCAGGTCTCCTGAAGAGTGCTTTGTATCTCTAAGGGTTCGGTTGCTGTGCCTCTCCTCTCTTCAGGGCACACCAAGTGGGTTCCAGGATAACCTTACACCACGCTTTGAACTTCTGTTTACTCTTGTCCCTGCTTCTAATTCAAGTCTATCCTGAAAACATTTTTTTTGTTTGTTTGTTTAATTTGATTTCCTGGAGGAGAGGCATGCATTCAGGCCTTGTAGACCCATCAAGTCAAATAGATATAAAATCAGCCAACCGTAATTATGTGCAAGTTCTTCTTCATGAGGTTTCCTGTGTATATCACTAATATATACGCAGGCATCCAAATAAATGTCTAAGAGCCCCCATTACACCTAAGGCCTTTATCAGTCTTGAATGTCCAGGAACACTGTGTAATGCAGCACAGTTAACCACGACACATCCATATAGCTTTAAAAACACTTTCCTCAGTAAGATTTAGTAACGGAGGGAAGGATTAGAGTTTTTCTTATGAGTCAGAAGGTTTGAAGCTTAGCTAGAAACTGTCTAAAACCTCCAGTAATTATAGAGCACATGAAATTACATAATTCTAAAGTTAGAAGGGTCTTAGGAATCATCTAAGCTTTATAACTAATTAAAGATGGTGCCAAGAATCGAACCTTTTCTCCCTGGGAAGTTTTCTGGATGCCAGAGGTTACTCAGCAGGTTACCACTTGCAAGGTACTGTCGGGATGGGAGCAGCCCCTCCTGTGAGAAGTGTTCCTTATGAATAAATCAGGATAGCTACACACAGCAGGCTTAGTTTGTTTCTTCTCTTACATTTTTAAAGACGATTCATAGTCCTGACTGATAGCTTCTCATTTTAAGCAAGCAATGAGGTTGATAAAGAATCCAGACACAGAGCCCTGGAACTACCATAGAGAAGAAGGTTATGAGAATGAATAGACTCTGCGTTGAGGATCTGAAAATCTAATTGTTAGTTCTAACAAGCCAAGAAGATAAAATGATTGTGGACAGAATGGGAAGTTATTAGCATTCAGGCATCTGTACTGGCCTGCCCTTGGGGTCCTGACAGGATAAGTCCTCAGCTGCAGCCACTAAGAGCACCTCCTGGGTGTGTTCACCAGTTCATTACTAGTTCATTCCCTTTTAAGTGGGCCCTGTCCTCCTCTCGCCCTCTCCCCCTCCCCTCCCTCTCTCCTCCTCCTCCTTCTCCGCCTGTCTTTGTCTCTTCCATCTCTCTCTGTCTCTCTCTTCTCTTCTGATGCTCCTGTCCCCAGAGGCCAGTCTCCCTTTCCCCTTTTTAAATTCTCTTTCCCCTAATAAACGCCTCCATGTTAAAATTTTTCACATGGTCTCTTTCTCTCTTGCATCACTTTTTGAATTACAATGGGGGTGATCTATAATAAATTATAATTGGTAGAAAAAGTTATCAGAATTGAACAATATATTAGAAGTTTTGCTTACTGTTCTGTACAGTGTATAATAGGATTTTCAGTGGAGTTTTTGTTTGTAACTCAGAATATTAGTAACAGATCAAAACCAAGACAAATAGACAGTCCTTGATGTTCTACAGAAAACAAGGAACCATCAGACATGGCCTCCAATGGTCTTAACTGAAGGGATTCTCACTCTCAATACTCTTCTAGCAGATGACTAGAGCCTGTGACCAAGAAGAGTCCATCAACAAAGAATATGCTGAAGAGCCATGCATGAGCAAGGGCTTTTGTCACAGAGCAGAAGGGTCCTAGTTTCTGGCTAGATGCTTATTGATGAACTAACTTAGGCCCAGCGGGGTGAACCAGCATAAGACAACTCATGAGAGATCTTGCAAGCAACCTTGGAAAGTGGAGCAATTGACTGGGGTGGTCAGTGATGGCAGAAGAAAGAGATAAGATGCTTGTTGGAGTGACCTTCCACTCTTCACAGTGCCCAGGAGATCCCAAAGGAATACTAGAGAAATAGCTGAGAATTCTAGGATATGGTACCCATGAGGACCCAGGAGTACTCCTTATCCTGCTTTTGGGAAGGACTATAGATAGACTTAAGGGGATGTTGTGCCCCACATCCTGAGTGAGAACCGTCTAAGCAGAAAGTCCCATGGAATCAATGCTGGAGTTATCCTCTGAAGCCAGGATGCCATGAGGCTCCGAACAAAAAAAGATGATCTTGCAGCCAGTGACACATCCAGCTTTGGAACACTTAACCTCTGAGTGAATATCGATTGTTCCAAGAGCTCTGCAGAAAGTAAAATCAGCATCAAAAGGCCCTGTTGGTGTTGGTTTCCTGGGGCTACTGTAGTGCATTGCTATGAGACTGGTAGCTTACAGTGTCCTACATCTGTTCTCCAACAGTGCAGGATGTGGAAGCAGAGGTGCCAGCAGGCCTGCCTTTCCTCTGAAAGCTCTAGGAGATAGGATTTCTTGCTCTTCGAGCTTCTAGTGACGCCAAGTGCTCCTTGGCTTGTGGCTACACCATTCCACTCAGTCTCTGGTCACTTTGCCTCTCCTCTTCTCTGTGTTCGTCTCCTCTATACTCTTGTACTGCAGCACCATTGAATTTGGAGCCCGCCTGGCATTAGCTCAATGCCTTACCTTTAGCACAATTACACTTACAAAGGTTCCTTTTTTCCCTCCAAGGAAGTTTCCAGTCACAGGTAGCAGGGATTGGAGCATCTTTTGTGGGGCAACAGCTCAACCGCCTGCATTCCTTGTCTCACGCCCCTTCTCTAATCAGGTGGTGATTAGATTTGGCAAAGGGAAGAGAAGGGAGCAACCTCAGGTTTGGGAGAAGAATCTTTGAAAGGCATGTGAGATTGTAGCTTTAAGCTGCCCTTCGCTAAGCTTCAATTAACCTGAAGTAACTTTGAAGTCGTGAGATCTGCCTTGATTTCCTTATGGCCAGGCATATCAGAAAGCAGTGATGGAAAGGGGTAAGACGGAATTTCTTATCACAGTCTGTCAAGTTTGGCATTTTTAATAAACCAGTTAACAGTAGTTAATGATTCATTTTCTTCTAGTCGGAGAACTCTGGTTGGTTCTTTTTTGTTTCCATAAGAAAAACATAATTTAGAAGGAGTCTTGCCAATACATGGATTCTTAGTGTTGTACTGAAAAGGGACTGACTGTTTGGAATAAACTATCACAGAGCTCTAAACTAGAAGATTGTATTAAATGTCCATCATGCCCATCACTCAAGTGGAAACAGTGAGATTACGTTCTTTTAATAACAGGCGTTCTATGTATTCGCTTAACTACCGGCTCCTGATGCGGTCAGATAAGGGAGGTCCACTGGGTCTCCCAGCTACCCCAGACCATCGTATTCTAGTACCACAGCTCAATGCTCTGCTACGATGCTGCTCACACCGAGTTGCTACTGGAGGAACCTGAAAGCCAGAGAGGCATTTGTTAAAGAGAAGCCGTCTCCTTGGCAAGCATTAGACATGTGCTCATGGGCCAGATGCCATTCCTCTCAGTAACGGTTTTAGCCTAAACAAAAACCGCTGCCTAACCAGAAAGCTGGAGTCGGCAACCACCTGCTCGCCGCCTTCATTCTGCAGAGCTGTGGCCCCCACAGGTGTGGCTCAATTTATTTATCTTTGGGAAGAAAGAGAATTCTGTCCTCTGATTTGGCATCCTATCAATACTACATCGTCATAAGCAGAACTGTGAAGAATTACTGAGTATAGAAAACACAGGTCTGAATTAAGTTTTCCCGTGAATATTATTTCACGCCTGCGTCCTGTTTGGGACTCTATGCCAGACCTGCATCCTTTCAATTCACTATTGTGATATATGATAGACCCTTAGTACCTCTGCCCTGGTCATCCTGACAGAGCTTGAAATCCTAGACCATATAGCCGTTGCCAGACAAATTCCTGGTGTCTCAAACTAGACAAACCTGTCCTAATGTCCTAGACCTTTGGTGACCCCTCTCACCTCCCAACTGAGAGGGACTTTCTACATTTCCTCCAGGGGATCTCACTTGCTCCTTACTTTAATTCAAGAAGTTACTGTGGGTGTCCGATCACAGATGTTTTCCAAAGGCTGGTTCATTTGTGACCTTGCCTTTTAAGCTTTGCTCAGCACATCTGTCAGAATCCTTGTGCCAATTTTGATTATGGGGCCTGTGAGATGGCTCAGCAGGTGGAGGCGTTACTGTGAAGCCTGGCGACCTGAGTCTGGGCTTCAGAACCCATATGGTGGAAGGGAGAAATGGGAAATTTGTCCTCTGACCTCCACATATGCCACACACACACACACACACGCACACACACACACACACACACACTGGAGCATGCATGTGCACACACAAGCTTGAGTTGTACTTCAAACAAATGAATTTACAAATCTTGAAACCTTTTTCAACATTTTTCTTCCTTTATGCTTTGAAAAAAAATGTTACCCACGTAAACAGCATTTATTAAGAAAAAGTTCATCTGTTGGTCAGCGCTTTCTTAGGGGCAGTTTTTATGTAGTTGTTATCAATGTGATTTCTGTTTAGTGTTATGAACTGCATAATCACAGGAGTCACGGTCAGGGCACCATCCTGATGAAAGAAACACTAGGACTCCAGCTGCTGTGCTACACTGATGACCAGGGTCATGTGTGCTCTGGATACGTTCCATCGGAAGACCGAAGCCACAAGTGAGTATGTCAAACTGTGTTACCCACAGTTTATCCTGAAGGTTCTGATGGTGTTGACACAGAACCACAGTTACTGATGAGCAAAAGCTAAGCTGTGTTAACAGAGCTGATGCAATTTTTACCCTAAAGAAACTTGATCTTTGGGGCTGGAGAGATGGCTTGGTGGTTAAAGCACTGGCTACTTACACAGAGTGTTTGATTCCCGGCACCCACATGGTAGCCCGTAACCCTCTGTAACAACTATTCTAGGAGATCGGATGCCCTCTTCTGGTGTCTGTGGGCACCAGGTACACATGTGCTGCACAGCCATACATGCAAACAACACACCAGGACACATCAATCAAACAAATAAATAATGAAGATTATGGAAGCTACATTAAAAGAGTAACCTGCCTCTTTATTTTAGCTGATGTGATCAATTTTATCAATTTTGAGTTTCTGTAAAGCTGTTTTCTATTTTTGAACTTGAGGCATTACTTTCTGAGACCCCCCAAGGTTTAGGGAGCTTTGTGGGGCAGTGAGGAACCTCTATTCTAAGATTCCTTGGCTCTCTGACCAAACCTCAACTGCATCCCACAGTGTCACAGCTTCAAAGGTCCTGGGCCATAAAAGCATTCGTCCTAGGCGCACTGCACAAAGTAAAGCAGTGACCGTTACAGTCAGATTTATCACTCTAACTCTTCAAACACCCCCTCGACTGAGTTCGGCAAGAGCATCTTTTATCTTTAGTTTCAAAGAAACAGCCACTAAAAGCAGAAGTACGGAAGCCCCCCTGTGTGCCTGGCACTGTGTTAGGTCCTTCGCCTTCAACATCTGTTTCCCCCACAGCTTTGCACAGTAGATTTTATCATCTCAGTTCAGCATTATGCATAAGGATTTATATTTTTAATATTCTTATGGTTTATTTAACTTTTTATTTTATGTGCATTGGTGTGAAGGTGTCAGATCCCCTGCAACTGGATCTTCAGACAGTTGTGAGCTGCCATGTGGGTGCTGGGAACTGAACCTGAGTCCTCTGGAAGAGCAGTCAGTGCTCTTAACCACTGAGCTATCTCTCCAGCCCCCAAGGATTTAGGATTTATATTTTGAAATTTTTTTTCTTCTATATATCTGGTACCCTTTCTTGGTTTAGATTTGCATTGGGCATTGGTTTTCCATAGTAAGGGTCATACAGCAAAATATTTAAAAGGATCAAGAGAAGGCGATTTTTGCTTATAAAAACTAAACAGTAGGTTTGGGGAAAATACTTTCAATGTGAATTTTAACCAGAAAATAGAAAGATATAAATTTCTAATTTAACAGTCTAGAAGTCAGAAGGAAAAGAACTTTCTAATTTTATGTTCTTAAAAACATCTTGCTAGCTATTTGTAGCTCAAATATTTCCATTTTGGTAGCCAACAGAGGACCTAGAATAGTTAATGTCCATCCACTCTACAGGACTCTGAACTTTCAGTTTGGGCTGTTGAGTTATGTGACCTCAAAGAAAGGTCATATGGGTGGCTCTGTCTCCTATGCTCTGCTTTCATCTTGGGGCTCCTTGTGCCTTGACAAACATGCCCAGGGCTCCTTTGCTGCACTTTTCCTGTTCCCTCCAGGTTCTTGCCTTGGTGTCTTCCTCAGCTCAGACAGTCATAACCAAAGTTCCACGGGATGGGAGGTTTAGGGGCGCATCATTGCTCACTGTCCGGAAGCCAGGAAGTCTGAGATCACGTGTGTGAGCTCTCTTCTTCACAAGGGTTCTATCCACAATGAGGGGGGTGGGGGAGCAGGCTCTCTCCCGCTTCTTATCAGTCTACTAAATGTCACCTGGGAGGTTCCACCTTCATGACCTAACTATGACCCAGGGATTGGGGTTTCACCCTGTGCATTTTTTTGGAGAATGCAAACCTGAGCGTGGGGACCTGCACTCTACTTCCGAATGTCAACTGCGCATGCCTTGAAGCACAGATCCACTGCTACGTTCTGCCTTTAGTCCTCAGCGTTTCAACAACTCGCCGATTCTGATAGATAAATACCTCACGAGAAACAGTGCAGGATGCTGTCCACTTAAATATGTTTCTCTTCTCTCTAGGAGTGTAATGCTGGGCCTCATTACTAGCTCCCTTATAGCTCTTGCGTGCCTTCGATCAAGCTTGCTTTGTTTTAAGATCCATCCAGCTCTTTGAATCAATCCCCAGAAAGTTATTTGTTTTAATGCCCCCACAGGCAGAAATCCACGTGAGACTAATTGAGTAGAAGTGACATGGGGAACTAGGACTTCTGCAAGCCTGTGGGATCTATACGCTCTTGGTGTTTCTCAGCACTGTGTCTCCTTTCTTCTGCCGAGATCAACCTGGAAATCGCACCCGCTGATGGGAAACGCAAGGACCCAGGACTAGCTGGGAGGCCACAGTTGCTGATGATGACCTTTGCTGCATATTAGAGAGTAAACTTTTTGAGCGTTCATCTCACAGGAGAGAGGAGCGGAGTGGGTGGTTCCTAGGAGGAAGATGGTTTCCACACTGATACTCCATGATGGCCGCTGAAACCCTTGCAGAAGTAGCTCTCGAATGTCTGAGTGAAGCTCCCATAGCATTGTAGGACCTTCCTTTGGGTCCTCATAAGAGATGGCAAGTGGTACCAAAGAAAACCAGGCTGGCTATAGCTTTAGCCTATTGACTTAAGCTTTGGTGGATTTCCACTGCAGTTATTTTTCCATAACAGGAGAGAAGTAAACATGGCTTTGGAGACCACCCCCCTGCACACTATGGAGTAAGGATGCCCATTACCTATTCCTCTCTGTCAGTTTTATGACATTTCCCAGGCTCTCCTGGAGTTAGGATAGCCAAGATATATACCAGTATATAACCAAATGAATGTTACAAAAATGTTCTGAGCTACTTGAAGCCCTGGCCCCTAGAAACCCCCAACTGTCATCCTCAGGGTTCTTTCCTTACAGGAAAACTCTTGGAAGTCACATATCGAAGATGGAAGGGCTCCAATGTGGAAGACGCCTGGGCTCCTTAATTATTGCTCAGGGCAGAGCTAACCACCAAGCAGGAACATACGCTTCAGAGAGGAGAAATACAGTTAGCACTGCTAAACTGTTAGCATTTTAGTTCATATGTTATAGCAGTTACATTCACCTTAAGAGGGACCGCCACTTCAGTTGGCGACTAGCTAGCACACCTTCCAGGGCAGAGGTATATCATTGATACATAAAGCTCGCATACAGAGGACACACTTTAGTGCCAACAGTTCATGCTTGGAATTTCCCCGTTGGAGTCTTGACTCCGTGCCAGGTCTGCCACAGAATAAGATGACTTTGGTTGATTAACGTCCCAAGCATTTGCCTTATGAAAGAGGCCAGTGTTTTCCAGTCTTTAATTGGTGAATCACATTTCTAGCCATTAGCACTGGAGAAAAAAAATATTCTTTGGTTTCTGGCACACACTGCCACCACAGAAGAGAACCTCCCCATGACAGCACCATTATTAGCTGATTTTGCAAGGATGGATTTTCTTCAAAGATTTATTTAGAGGTCAGGTCATAACTACTTAAGCAAAAATGCCCAGATTTGATCTGTGACAGAGAAATCCTCAGAGGGACAGAATGGTGCAGTTCTGTGGCTAACCCATTTCATCATGCAGGCCTACACTCCAGATAACTTAGGATACACACTGGATTGCTACTGCCGTTGCTATATTGATAATTTGTAATTTATATGTTATAGAGTGTATTAGGGTTCTCTAGAGGAACAGAATTTACACACACATATATATGTGTATAATTTAGTAGAATGGCTTACAGGCTGTGGTATAGCCAGTCCAACAATGGTTGTCTACCAATGGAGGGTCCAAGAATCCAGTAAATTTTCCATCAATTACTGGATTGTCTCAGATGATCTTTGGTATACACCAGAATCCTGAAGACGTAGGCTCTGATGCCAGTTAAGGAATGGACTTGCCAGTGAGAGCAAGAGGTAGCAGGCAAAAGCAAAGAGTGAAAGTTTCCTTCTTCTTTGTCCTTTGTCCAGGATTCTATCCGAAAGCATGGCCCAGATTAAAGTTGGTTCTCCTTACATCGAAAGATCTGGATTAAAGGTGTATCTTCCCACCTGGAAAGATTGATATTAAAGGTGGATCCACCCACTCCAAATGAGTTATTTAAGAAAAAAATCCCCTACAGGTGTGCCCAGCCTCTTGGGTTTTAGTTAATTTCAGATCTAGTCAAGTTTACGGCTGAGAGTAGCCATCAAAATGAGTTCAAATGGAGTAGTCAGTCCACACACCAGGAAAAGTTCCTGTCTTTTTCTGGTCCACTGTCTCCTTTACTTATAGTCAGAATGAACTTGGCTGATTGCATGTGTAAGGGCAGAAAGACACGATACTTTTCCTGGACCTCATGCATGAATGTCATAGCTATTATCCCTGTCACAAAAGACGTGAGCCTGGTAAGCCTGTAACAGATATATTTAATTAAAGTTTTGTATGTACCACTTCTAGAGATGGAGGAGCCCAGGGAGGCTATCCATTTCTAGAGACGGAGGAGCCCAGGGAGGCTATCCATTTCTAGAGACAGAGGAGCCCAGGGAGGCTATCCATCCATTTCTGTCTGGAGTCCATGAGGAATGACCTGATCTTAAGAGTCTGAGAAAGGAAAGGCAACAAATCTCACTGGGAGTCTTCTGGGGGGTATTCATTTCCGTGTGCTATTCTTTCTTAGAAGCAGGGCAAGACCCACTGCAGAAAGAGGGTCTAATAGTCCATTAGCAAGGTCTGTGAGATAATTCTTTGTATCAAGAAATTACACAGAAAACCTAGAGCTATTTCCAGGTTTCATAACTGGCTTTGGTGAGAGAAGTACTGAGTTTCTCTGACTCGATTTGGGGAGAGGAATTCTGAATTTTAGGGACTTTCTTGAGAGGAGAACAATAACAGAGAAGGGCGGGAGAAGGTCACAACCTCTGCCTCAGATGGTTTCCAACATCCTTCAAGTTATTCACATGCAGAAGTAGTAAACTGTGGGGTACCATTTTGTGAATCCTGTTATACACATGACATTGCTGTTGATGAACACTCTGTGCCCTGCTCTCCTCCATTCCAACATTCTTGCTCAGGATAAGATGCTGCAAATAAAGTCAGAGAAAGACTATGGGCCACTCGTTGGATTACCGCGTATTGGAAAGCCAAGACTGAAGTTGACCTAGAATGGGAGCCTTGGTTACCTGTTGGGAAAAGAGCAGAGATCGCCTGGCAGCATGTTTCAGGGCCATTGTTTCAGTGCAGTGGGTTGTTAGACTTGCAAGTAGACTTCAGAGAAGCAGGTGTTTAGTCCTAGGGAGGTGTGGAGATGCAAACCCTTGAATAAGAAGGCAGTCACTGGGATAGAGCCTCTTCAATTGCCCTAGAACCCTGGCCTCCCTCTCTCCTGGATCTCACCTTATGGTTCTGTGGTCGCTGCTGTTTCCCTTTGGAGGTTTGGGACTCTGTGGGAATGTAGAACATAGACTTCATGAGAGTCAATCACGTTGCTATTTGGGACTCTGTGAGAGTGTAGAACATAGACTTCATGAGAGTCAATCACGTTGCTATTTGGGACTCTGTGAGAGTGTAGAACATAGACTTCATGAGAGTCAGTCGGGTTTCGATTTGGGACTCTGTGAGAGTGCAGAACATAGACTTCATGAGAGTCAATCAGGTTTTGATTTGAGACTCTGTGAGTATGTAGAACCTAGACTTCATGAGAGTCAATTGGGTTTAAAACATGTTTGCAGCTTATGCCAAACAACCCAGTAAAAGAATAGGATTTTCAGCAAATCATGTAGGAATAACTGGAGATCTCAGGTTGAAAAAAAAAACTGAATTCAGCTTAAACTTTCTATCATACATAAAAATTAGTTACAAAATTAGCCATAGAATTTTCAGTTATATAAAAGTTTTGAGTAACAAGCAGTCTACTCATATATGAGCACAGTGTATTTACATTATTTTATTTCCACCCCTTCTCTTTCCTCCCTCCGACTCCTCTCCTGTCTCCAACCCCCTCTCAAATTCATGACCTCTTCTATAATTATTATTAGACCCAAAAATCCTACTGAGTCCCAGGACCCTCTAATGGAGGTTAAAAAGAAAGCTAGAGAAGGAAGAAAAAAATTACAAATCATCTATCTGATAAAAATATCACATCTTTTTATAGATGTATTTAAAACTGATAGACCTTAAAACTCTAAAACACAACATTAAAAATCTAGTTAAGGAATAGGACAAAGGATTTATAGTTGGGAAAAAAACAAAGGAAAGATGTTCAATGTCATTACACACTTGGCAAATGCAAACTAAACTACAAGGTTTCACTATTAACCTGCAAGAACAGCTAAAATAAGAAATAATAATAATAATAATAAATGCAGAAAAGGTGTTGAAAAATTAGACCTCGTATGCACTGAGAGTGGTGATGTGAGATGATGCAGCGTCTCAAAGAGTTTGGCAGATAAATACACTCTTGGTGTGGGAGGTCCTTCTGTCTGTGTGTTGCTTTTCTTGGTTAATGAATAAAGAAACTTCCTTGGCTTGTTGATAGGGCAGAATTTAGGTAGGTGGGGAAGACAGAACTGAATGCTGGGAGGAAGAAGGGCAGAGTCACCAAGATGCTGGAACTTTGCTGGTGGCCACGACCTTGTGGTGACACACAGATTAATAGAAATGGGTTAAATTAGATGTAAGAGTTAGCCAATAAGAAGCTAGATATAATGAGCCAAGCATTGATTTAATTAATACAGTTTCTGTGTGGTGATTTTGGTTCTGGGCAGCCGAGACAAACAAGCGACCCTCCCTCCTACACACTCTCGAGTATTTATCCCTGATATTTGGACATATGTTCATGCACAGCCTGTGCACAGATGTTTATGGCAGCTCTATTTCTCATAGAGGAAAGCTGAAAACAAAACAAGCAACCATCCAATAAATGGATGATTGAACACACCATGCACATCACACTGTGTAATACTACTGTGTAACAAAAGAGAACAAGGGATACTGAATCAGGCAATAAACTTAAATTCATGAAAGAAATGGGTAGGTAAGAAACCCTGCACGGGGGGATCATAAAATCCAATCTCCTTGGGGCATGAACTTTCAGTTCCTGGTTACTTTCCTGTATACCCCTAGCCCCTGATAAAGTGCCTGGCTTCTTTACTGGATGAGTGAACGAGATATAAGACAAAGGAATCAGAGCAACAATGAGCAATAGCAGGGGGACACCTTACTGCTGTAGGGAACACTGCCATCGGCATGGGACATTTCATTATGCTAAAGTCTTATAAAGTTGTAGCTACATGCAAGCGAGAGTCATGGGACTTACGTGTAACCGTCAGGAACAAATGCACAGCATAGTGGAAAGCCAGGCAAATTTCACATTTTTACACCATTTCTGTGTTCTACATTGAACAGGTTTTTGGTTGTTGTTTAAATGTGTGATTTTTATTCTCATCTCAGCGTCAACCAGGTCTGACCCTGTTTAGTTTGCCAGGTCAGATGAGGTTGGGCACCCTCAGGGTGGCATGGTGCTAGATATGGCTACTGTTTCTAAGAGTGTGTTCCAGTCAGAAACCTGCTAACGACAACATATATTAGGGTGTCAAATTCTAGTTTATCCGTTATTTCATCATACGGGTTCAGGAGCCTCCTCTTGTTAGCTAGGTTGGAACCCCTTGTGGAAAGAAGTAGTTTTGTTTTGTTTCTGCATCTTATTTATCGTAGAGTGTGTACCATGATGCCTATGGGGATGCTGGAGGACAACGTTGCCTATGGGGAGGCTGGAGGACAATGTTGCCTATTTATCGTAGAGTGTGTACCATGATTGGAGGACAGCTTGTGGAGTGAGTTCTCTCTTCCGGCACATGGATTCCAGGGATTGATCCAAGGTCATTAGGCCCAGCAATAAGCTCCTTTACTTGCTAACCTATCTCACTTGCCCACCATTTTTTAAAATGTTTTGACATAGAGCTTCTTGTGTGTATTCAGTTTGTAAACACAGGCACACATGTTAAGCTGGATTACATTTTAGGAGATAATTTTTAGCCACCACCTACGCTCCCACTTTATAACACCTTGAGCCAGGAAGTACATCAGCCTTTCATATTCTTACAGCAATTTTCCATGTTCATTGGCTCAAAATTAGGGCCTTGCAGGTGCTATATTTGAATTAGAAGCTATCTTCAAGGCCAAGATGACACACAATGTGGATGGCATATAAGTAAAGAGCTGTCTCCCAATGCCCAGTCTAGTAGTCTGTGACCCGAAGGCGGCTTTCTCTATTGGGACTCCTTAGCTCCCGTGGACATACCCACTGTGGATCTGTTCACAGTAGGTGACAGTAGCTGCCAGGCAGATGAACTTCCTTCTCTTCGCAGGTGAATTTAGAGCCTGGTCCCTCCCGCCCAAGATTTTTGATGTGTGAAGTTCACGTTGCTTTTAACTTCTGAAGGAAAGTTTCAGAAAGATATTTATGTTTTTTGCTCTTCTTGTTTTTAAAACCCAGCAGGTTTCAGCAGCGATCATTCCTGGGATTACAGGCTTTTGAGAGCACAGCCTACCACATCCTCAAATCCGTGTGTGAGCATGCCTGCGGCCTCATGTCAGGTGACATAGAGGACCGCCTCGCTGTGGGAACAAAGACTCCTTTGATTTACATTTACTAACATACCTGGCTCCACCTGCCTCCTTATGACATTTCCCCTAGAGGTTTGTTTTCCAGATTCCGGTGGAGAAATAAAAGAGAACTAAATAATTACAGGACTTAGGATGTGTCAAACTTTCACTGGGGCAGAGTTGCTTTTATGCAAATTATTTCCCCACTTGCCTGTGGCTTAAAGTGTTTCCTTCTTGGACCAGGGAACTTGGAAAAAAAAATCATTCGATTAAATTGTGTGTTACATATAGTGAATTAATTTCTTGAATACAATCCAAGTAACTATGTGCTGGCATGTACAAGCAATTCATTTTAACAGATTAAAATGGGTGTGAACAGTTTAAGAAGACAGGTTAATCAAGAAAGACATAATCTAACTTGAAGTTGCTTAGCTCTTAAATGTGCCTGCTTCCCTTTACAGCGGCCACGGGGACCAAAAGAAATGAGTTACAAATGTAAACTTCTTCCCAGATGCCAGTCCCACCCGAGAAGAGTTTCTCGCTTGCTGGATCTGCTCAAAGAAGTTGGGAAGTGAGGGAAGCATTGGGATAATTTTATGAATAATTAAAAAAATAAGACAGAGAGACTCAGTTGACCTACTAATACAGAATTCACGAGCACACGGAGATGTGGGACCTCAAGCTGGATGGGGGAAGCTTAGAATTGTCAGGGTGTGGATGAAGGATACAAGGGAGTAGTTGCCGTGCCTAAGAGGAGGTAAAGGTGTGTGAAACGGGAAAGGAAAATGCTAAATGGTCTTTACCTTTCATTATCAGCTATTTAGTGTTTTCTGAAAATACTTAATAAGTTTAAATTTCATCTGACTTACCTTAGATTCAGGGTTAAATTTCTTTGCTGTGAAACTATGCCACGATGCAGTCTGTAGATAGCCGAGACTTACATGTTTATTTGCTGAATGTCAAAAAGTGTGCATTTTAAATATTAAAATTACTACCAGTTACATCCGCATCTGCTTTTATGGACAAGCACATTTACTGAGCCTGTTCAGTCATCTCATTAATATTTTCTCATAGTCAAGAGGAATGAAAGCTGTGTGTGACTCTGTTGGGCAAGTCTGTCCTCCCTATGGGTAGAAAATCAAATGCCTCTTTGCCACCAAATCACAGCAAGCAAAAGACCATATTCTCATACAGTGTTAAGGGTACACAAAGCACATTGTTGACAAAGGAATAAAAGAGTCTAAGAGAGAGAGAAACTCGTGAATCACAAGCATGGACCATCTTTTCATACTTTCACGTTATTATTATTTATAACTTGGTAATTTCATATATGAATACAATGTACTTTGAACATATGCACTTGCTATTCCTCCTGGACGCTCTCCACATCCTCTTGTTCCGTACTTCATATTTTTGTTTTTATTACCGACTGTGTACAATTAATGCTGCCCATATGTGAATGGATGTAGGGTCATCCAGTGGCTCATGGGCAACCTACAGTGGGCCACACCCTTGAAGACACTAACTCTTACTCTTTCAGCAACCATCACCTGACAAAAGCTCCTAGGTTAGGGGTGGGTCTCATGAACCCCTCCCCTGTCCTGTTGGAGTGTTGGCTGGCTTGATTTTGTATAGGTCCTATTCAGGCAACCAGAGTTACTGTGAGTTCATAAATGTGAAGTAGTGGCATTTCATTTGTATTTTAATAAATAAAACTTACCTGAAGATGAGAGAGTAGATCAGCCCCACTGGTCAGCCTTACAGACCAAGCAGTGATGACACACACCTTTTATCCCAGTAGCCAGGCTGGTTGCCATAGAAACCAGGTGGTACATGCCTTTAATCCCAGTGGTGTAAGCATTTAATCCCAGCCCTAGAGAGGAATATAAAATGGGAGGAGACAGCTTTCAGTCACAGTCTCATTCTGAGATTTCTGGAGGCAGGATCGCCATTTTGGACTGAGGAAGAGGTAAGAGCCAGTGGCTGGCTGTTTTGCTTTTCCAAACTTCAGGTTGAACCCCACTTTCTCTCTCTGAGTTTTTAGTACTTGGGCTTCCTAAGTGGAATATAGCCTAGTCATGTCCATAAGATACTACTTCTCTCCAA
Organism: Ondatra zibethicus; assembly: GCA_004026605.1. NCBI lineage: Eukaryota > Metazoa > Chordata > Mammalia > Rodentia > Cricetidae > Ondatra > Ondatra zibethicus. The sequence continues at coordinate 68,186 of PVIU01006081.1, read as the reverse complement.
CCCCGGGCTCTTAAAATCTTTTCGCCCCCTTTGATGATTTCCCTCAGCCTTGGACAGGAGTAATGATACAGACACCCCCGTTAGGGTGATCACTCCATAGCCACGTGTTCTCTGCACTTCAGTCAGTAGTGAGTCTCTATACTGGTCATCAATTGCAAAAAGAAGCTTTTCTAATGGGGGTGGGGAGGGAGGCACTGATCCGGCAGCACACATGGCTCGAAATTGGAGGGCAGTTGGGCTCGCTTCATGCTCGTAAGAAGAAGTGTATCGTTCCGTCATACTATGCCTTTCACTGGGGATGATTTCCTGAAGACTTCTACAGCAGTGATCTTAACCATTGGTGGGATCAAGAGCATCCCTGAGAATCTGATAAAAGGCTAAAGACTTGCCTTAAAAAGATGCACCTGTGTAATGTACAAATCACTTACAACCTCACTCATTTATAAGTTCTCTGGATGCTTGTCCCCAAATCCCTACATCTTTCACATCTATCAAAGACTTTTAAGGGAAATGCCTGTGTGTTGTGGAATATTACATTAACTAGGCAAAGATGTGTTACATTTGTTTCTGCTGTATTTATTTAACGATGTAAGGATGTGTGCTTAATTATGTAAAGATGCATTGCATTTGTTTCACCTTGCCTGCCTAAGGCACCTGATTGGTCTAATAAAGAGCTGGCCAGCCAATAGGTAGGCAGAGAAAGGATAGGCAGGGCTTGCAGGCAGAGAGAATAAATAGGAGAAATCTAGGCGAGAGAGAGAGAGAGAGAGAGGAAGAATGAGAGAAGAAAGAGGAAAGAACAAGGGACACACCAGGGTAAGAAGCCAGGCAGACACCAGCCAGACATTAGAGAAGCAGTAAAAGTAAGATATACAGAAGTAAGAAAGGCAATAAGTCCCAAGGCAAAAGGTAGATAAAGAGAAACAGTTTAAGATAACAGAGCTAGCCAGAAATGTGCCTAAGCTAGACTGAGCATTCAAAACTAATAATAAGTCTCTGTGTCATGATTTGGGAGCTGGTTGTTGGCCTAGAAGAAGCCTGGTTCACCCTTGTCCTACTATGAGCCATGAGCTGACAGAAGTGAGACTCTTCCATTATAACAATGACACTGTGCATAAGTCAGATAGGAGAGAAACTATTGGCCATTATGGACCCAACATAAATAATGTATAAAATAAAAAATGCTGTTCCTGTGGTAAAAACGCCTCTACTAAAAGAAAGGCATCTTAGCACTCTTAGATAATTGAAAATGAAAATGTGTTGTTTTCCCTACCCCACATGAAGAAGAGAGAGGTAAAAAGAATTTGTAAAATAACATTTGTACATCGTTGGAATTGCAATTCATTATTTCACTGAAGTTTTAAAATGCATACCTCATTGCTCCATAGCCTTGGGGAATTCTTAAGCAAACTCTAGTGTTATAGATCAAACTACAAATTAGCAGTGAGATTACTTTTCTTCAACTAAATTTAAACATAGGCATTTTAATGGAAAAAGGTAAGCTTTCTTCTAAAGTCTAAATGCATAGCCTTCCCTTTAGAATGCACTCCTTGGATTCTATTACAGATGCTTGACTGTGATGGATTGTGTATCTATTGGCTCTGTTACTAGAGACTGTTTGCGGTAGGATTTAAGGGATCCTTTATGCAAAGCTTTTGAGGGGCCCTTCCAGGGTGGCAGGGTATTTTACCTCTGCTCTGCAGCTGCCCTCACCAGGGCAGATGGTTCTCCTGGTGACTTGGCTGTCCAGCACAGCCTGTGAGCATGGCTAAACGAAAGGAGACATGGAGACAGAGGAGAGACCAGAGACCTCTCCTGCTAAACAGGGCATCACTCTGCAGTTCTGAGGTGAACATGACCACCTGCCCAGGACATGAATAAGACAATGGGTTCTTTAATTCTCTAGAAATTAAACTAAATTTTAGGCTGAACTAAAGTTCAAAGCATAGAAATACTAAAGACAACAGAAAACTTAAGAAAAGTCATGGGATAAGTTTGAGATTGGCTATTCTCTATCTAGGTGGCATGAGTAAGCAGTTAGTCAGACAAGTCTGGAGGTCAAGAGAAAAGATGAGACTCAAACTAAAATTTGGTAAAACAGATGATAACTTAGTTGAATATTTGGGAAAGGTAGCAATAGCATATAAGACTGGATATATAGGGTGAGAAAAAACAAAATAAAAGATTTCAGTAGAAAATACATCATAAGGCTTTTGGATGGTTAGGATGAGGACTGTAGGGCCAGCTGGAACAGACGTGTGAGAGTCTAGAACTCACAGTGCAGGGCTAAGTGTCTATGTCCATGAGCCCTCAGGGTTGACAAGGTCAAACTTAAATGGGTTGTAGATGCCTACAGACCTTGGAAAACAGCAGGTGGAAATGAGAACACAGACCATGACTCCCTTCACAGTCTACCTCCAACTTGGAAGAAAGCAAATAGGAAATTTACCATGTAAAAAAATGCAAATACATTGCAAGCAATTGTAACAGAGGTACGGATACCCGTTCTCTCAACCAGAGATGAGGAACTGAAAGACATGGGTTCTGTGCCTGCTGTGACTTAAACTCCAAGAAGTAGGAATAAATTGTGTGCTGGACTGTATCATTTACTTGGAATATGCCCCCTTCAACAGCTGATCAGCTCAGTTCATCATCTTGTGCCTCAGATACTTATTTTAATGCCAATTCTGTTCTATCGTTCATGTGAAAAGATGTACCCGTGGACCAGGGTCTTGACCCTTAGGAACTATGAACAATAAAATCGAGGAACTTGTATAGTAAAATGTAAACTAATAAGTGAAGTTTCAGAATGTGGTTAGCAAAAAGAAGTGAGGGACGATATATCATCAGTGTTTCTGGGATCACAGGAACCATTTAGAGTCTTTCAATATGGTTCATCTACAGGCAAACTTTGCAGTTCCTACACCCCACCACTTCTACAGATGACCACTTTTAGTTTCTTGGCATTTAGGGAGCATGTAACATGCATTCACCATTTGTGATTTGCCAGAGATTTAGGAAATCATAAATTTTCTGTATATTTAATCTCTGTGTTTCTGCTGCCAAAATTCCAAGCCAGCTTCCTCTGCCTCCATCTGTTTCCAATCTGGGTTGGATTACTTAAAAGTCCTTCTTGGGCTCTTAGGGAGTCCTTGCCCATCCCTGTTAACTAGTATGTTGTCTAATTATTTTTTGCTTCGGGTTCTTGAGTGTTAAATTTTCTTATTCAAGTTATTTGACATTCTCTCCCTGCTTCCTGGGATGATACCCTCTATACTCTTTTCCTGAATTTAAGTCTCACCCAGTAAGCTTTATATATATATATATATATATATATAAATGCTGTGTTTACCATTAATGAATAAAGGAACTGCCTTGGCCTTTTGATAGGGCAGAACTTAGGTAGGCAGAGAAAACGGGACTGAATGCTGGGGAAAAAGAAGGACAGAGTCAGAGAGACGCCATGGAGCCACGGCTGCCAGAAATAGACATGCTGAAATTTTGCTGGTAGGCCACGACCTTGTGGTGATGCACAGATTAATGGAGATGGGTTAAATTAAGTTGTAATTAGCCAATAAGATGTTAGAGCTAATGGGCCAAGCAGTGTTTTAAATAATACAGTTTCTGTGTGGTTATTTTGGTTCTGGGTGGCTGGAACAAATGAGTGCAAACAAGTGGCCTTTCCTCCTACACTAGTATTCTTCTGAAGTATTTCAGCCAGTATTGACTATGTGTGTGTGTGTGTGTGTGTGTGTGTGTGTGTGTGTGTGTGTATACACATATATATCTCAGAAATGCTACATTCTGTAAGATAATGTTACTGGAGTACAAATCAGATTGAAATATGCTGCAGTCTAAGTGTGCCATCCTTGCTGAATGTCATGAGTTGTATCATTTAAGGTGTATAATTACACCACATCACCCCAGCTTCATTTTACCCTTGGTTTACTGATAAGGTTTGCCATGGTTGAATTCCTCCAACCTAGTACATCTTCTCATAGTGTGGTCAGGCTTGTCTACAGATGATGTGATCAGGTGAGGTTTCTCTGACCTCTCCATTGTATGTTCCCATAGTGTCTGTGTTTTTCCTTCGTGGTGCTTTGCCTACCTGAAGCCATTGATTTGTTATTGTGTATATAAAAATTTGTTTGAAGGCCACCATTGTTGCCAGACTTTAATCCTGTTACGGATAAGGATTGTGTTTCTAGCTGCATCTTCAGGATCAAATAAACTTCTGAAGCAAAGTAAATGTCTAGCCAATCCAAGGGACTAAGTGACTGGTTGTCTTAAGCCTTCACGTCATGAAATAACCATGACAGCGGGTGGCACTGACCACGCTAAGAGAGTAGGTTGCTGTTGTGGAGATCATGTCTGGGAAGTCATGATTTTTCACCAGCTCATAAATTCCAAAGACTTGAAAGACCAGACACACATGAGGAATCTTAAAACACAGTATCTGTAGAGTCTCACAGCCTCCACACCACACTCTTGCCTCTGCTGTTTGGGGAACTATGAAATTAGCTTTTCACAGATGCTTTATCAAAAATGTCTGCCGCACGCCATGTTAGATCAAGGCTATAGGGATTTCTTTCCCTTGGAATTCCTCCAGCTCAGCAGAACACAAGTCAGTAATCCACTGCCCAGGCACAGCTGAAGAAGAGCTTTTTGACACTTCACGGCCCCACCCTGTCAGCGCCGTCATTCCTGGGCTTGCTCTCTTTACTTGGGTTATCTCCGCAGCCACTCCTAGGTGTACAGCTCCGGAATTGGCATCTGCTTTCCAGTCTCTCCACATCCTCTATTTTTAAACCTTTAAAGTGACCTTTATTTAGTCGTCAGTGGTGAACCTTCCAAAGCACACATGTGGCGGTGAAGGCCAGTTTGCGTGAGCCTGTCTTCTCTTTCTGTCGTGTGGCTTTCAGGGATCAACCTGATGCTATCAAGCTCGGTTTCAAGATCCTTTACTCACTGATCCATCTCCTCACATCCCTCTCCTAACGTCTCCTCCAGACCTCATCTCCCCGCATCCCTCTCCTAACGTCTCCTCCAGACCTCCTCGAGTCCAGGCCTCACCAATTATCAAAGCCACTCTCAGTTACTAAGAACTAAAGTGCTGCCCAGCTGAGTGATGTCAGGATGCAGGCCAGGTGGAGTCCTCCTTGTAATTATTAGTCTTGTTAATAAAACAAAACAAAACAAAAAGCTAGAAATGGACACAGAAGGGAAATCTAAGACAATTTTATTGACATGAGAGAGAGCTAGTAAGGCAGGGGTCTGGGATCTTAGAAGCTGCATGGGGGTGTGATGACAAGAAGAGAAAGAGAAATGCTAGAGATTTATTGGCTGCAAGGAACAAGATGCACCTATGAGAAGGAAGTGGGCATGCAAGGAAAGGCGAAAGGATCCTGAGATGGGGTCAAAAGTGCCCACCTGCTCCCACATTGTGGCCTTCAGGAGCGCGTGTAATGCTCTGTTCTTTCAGATCAAAGGGGGAAATATTTAACCATAATATCATTTGGGTTAGCTTTGTAGTCGGTTAGAACTCAGGTTATAGCTAAGATAAAAAGAATAATTAACTGATTTATTGTCGCCAGCTTGGACTTTACCTTTGTGGGCAGCATAAAGGCCCTGCATTGGTGTTTTACCTCTCAGTTAGCTCCCAGTCATCTGGGGATCTTCACCCTTTATTGAAAGGATGCCACTGGTTAATGTTTTCCCTTTTATTGAAAATAGATTTTTTTTCTCACATAACATATCATGATTATGGTCTCGTCTCACTCTACTCCTCTCGGTTCTTCCCCACCTCCCTTCCTATCTGGATCCACCCCTTTTCTGTCTTTCATTAGAAAACCAATAGTCTTATAAGGGAAAATAATAAAATTTTATGAAATAAAATGTAATAAGATAAAACAAAAACTATCGCATCAGAGTTGGACGAGACAAATAAACAGAAGAAAAAGAGGCAAAAGAAGGCACAATGGAGTATTACTCAACTTTTAAAAAAATAACATTATTGCCGGGCAGTGGTGGTCCATGCCTTTAATTCCAGCACTTAGGAGGCAGAGGAAGGTGAATCTCTGGGAGTTTGAGGCCAGTCTAGACAACAAAGTGAGCTCCAGGATAGCCAGGACTGTTTCACAGAGAAACCTGTTGACTGAGGTTTCTGTCCCACCTGGTCCTGCAGTCATTCAGCCCCAAAGAAACACACAGAGGTCTACATTAATCATAAACTGGTTGGCCTAGTAGCTCAGGCTTCCTATTAACTCTTATAACTTATATTATCCCATAATTCTTGTCTGGGTTAGCCACGTGGCTTGGTACCTTTTTTGGCGAGGCAGTCATATCGTGTGTCCTCTGTGTCTGGGTGACAACTGCAGACTGACTCTTTCCTCTTCCCAGAATTCTCTTGTTCTCATTGCCCCACCTCTATTTCCTGCCTGGTTGCCCTGCCTATACTTCCTGCCTGGCTACTGGCCAATCAGCATTTTATTAAACAAGTACAAGAAACAAATCTTTACAGGGTAAAACCATTGTCCCACAGCAGAAAGCCTATTTCAAAACAAACAAACAAACAAACAAATGACATCATGAAATTTCCAGGCAAGTGGATGAAACTAGAAAAAAAATCATCCAGAGTGAGATATCCCAGACCCAGAAAGACAAACATGGTATGGACTCACTTATATATGGATATTATCTGTGAAGGCAATGATAACCAAGCTACAGTCCATAGGCTCACAGAAGATAGGTATAGACTAAAGGACTAGCGGGAAGAGATAGATATCCTCAGGAAGGGCAAATAGAATAGCCAATTATGGATGGAATGGGAGGACCAAGTAGTGAGGGGGAGGGGTGAAGTGGATGAGGGTGAGAATAAAGGGAGAGAGTTAAAATCAAGGGTAGTTTGGGGGGTAGTATGGAAACCTAATGAAGTAGAAACTTCCTAAAATATATACATATGTGAAGGTGATACAAATGAGCATGTTCAATAATGAGGAGACAGAGTCCCAATTGGCCATCTTATGTCACCAAATGAAGCTCCCAATACCAGGATAGGGTTATGTCCAATTAAGTTGTTGGCCAAGGGATCCCATGGGAATCCCCAAACAACCCAGGCTGTTGCTAAGACTATAGCCACTGGTTTATTTTTAAACTATTGATGAGACGCCAGCTCTTGACAATGTGTTAAGAGCAACTTGGAGAGTTACCATTACAATGTCTGATATCTGTCCCCTTCCACGTTATTTAATCCCCTCCCTACCAGTGTATCGCTGATCATGGATTGGGCCATTTGTCATATTCTATCTTCATATTTTTCAAACAGTGCCTGCAAAACTAATAGCTATGAGGGTTCTTCATTCCTTAATGCTTCCTATCAACAAGGTTCTGGTATGTGAGGACTTAGGATACCCCAGGTAATTGGCTTGACAGGTGAGAGTTTCAGGATTCCAGGATAAAGAAGGATGCATAGGTACAGATGGAACCCTGCAGGAGTCAGGATGGAACAAGAGAGATGCCCTTGTAAACACAGTGGAGCCTGACAGATTTGGAGTTGGGAAAACTCCTCTACTCTTGGACCCTGTAACTTAACATTCTCTTCTATGAAAAAAAAACATTTGCAGTAAATAGCTTTAAGTTATTTTACTATTTATCATATAATAAACATTTTGTCCACATGAAATTAGTTTAGAGAACTTCTTGAGGTATCATAATAGGTCATGTTCACTTAAGCACACTTTTAGTGCAGTTCACACTTCCAGCCTGTGTGTGTGTATGCTTTTGCGTGCACATATGTGAATGTATGTTCAAACGTCTGTATATAGGCCAGTGTATCCTCCTTGGTCACTTCCTAACTTACTTCTTGAGACAGTCTCTCATCAGAGCTCGCTGATTTGGGTAGACTGATGTGGGATTCCCCTCTGTATGCTGTGAATATCATTGATTAATAAAGAAACTATCTTGAGCCTGAGATAGGGGAGAATAGAGCTAGGCGGGGAAAACTAAACTAAATGCTAGAAGAAAGGAGGCAGAGTCAGGGAGAAGCCATGTCACCCTGCCAGAGACAGACACCAGAACTTTACTGGGTAGGCCTCAGCCTCGGGGTGATACACAGATTAACGGAGATGGGTTAAATTAAGATGTAAAAGTTAACCAATCAGAAGCTAGAGCTAATTGGCTCGGCAGTGAGTAAAATAATATAGTTTCTGTGTGATTATTTTGGAAGTCTGGGTGGCCAGGAAATGAACAAGTGGCTTCCTCCTACAGACCAGTTAGCCAGCAAGTCCCACACACCTTGATGTGCCTACCTCCCAAGCACTGATGCTACAAACGTATGCCACCATGCTCAGGTTTTTGTGTGTGTTCTGGGGATCAAATGCAGATACAGATGCTTGCATGGAAAGCACTTCAACAACTGAACCACCTCCCCAGCTCTCAACTCCCTCACTGAAACAGTAAGAAGAACTAGTAATTACACACCGATTGAAAAGTCAATGGAAGAGAAACGAGCCATGTCCCTGTTGTTACACTGTGTGCTTATTTCAATATTTATCTGCTCAAGACATAAAACCAGGGAGACAACAGTGTTGCTAAAGTAATTATTTGACAACGATGTCCAACTGAATATGAGCCAGGGGAGCCTCTCTAGTTTATAATGTGTTTATGGGTTTTAAATACATTATTGAAACTCAACAGTAACCGTGCAGAGCTGCTTTGAAATTCTTAGACCAAATGAAGGTATTTGAGGGAGGACGCTTTGACATTGTTTTGAATTCTCTAGGCTTCACAATAATAGAAAGCAGACCAACTTTTTTTTTATTTTTCAGTTTTACTGGAATTTTAAATGTTGTAACTGTGCATCCCTTCCTTGCCAGCACCCAGGACAGATCACTTCATCATTACCCTGGATACTCACTGGGTCTCCACTGGGGCACTTTCTGCGTGCCTGGAACAAAATCATATAGTTTTTAAATTTGTGTGTTTGTGTGTGTGTGTGTGTGTGTAAGTGCACATCACTACAGTTGCCTTTAGAGGCCATAAAGGGCATCAGATCCCTTGGAGCGGGAGTTATAGGAGACTGTGAGCCACCTGACTTGGGTCCTGGGAAATGAACTCTCTGCATTCTTAACAGCTGAGCCATAGCCACAGTCCCCGTATTATGTAGATTCAAAAGTAAATGTCTGCCATCTTGATTTCTAGCATTCACACGTACTTATGACATTCTGTGCCCATTTTGATGCTTTGCACATGATGCCCTGTTTAATTCCCCGAATCGGTTATCTTTAGTCTAGTTTCCAGGTGACTGAATGGGGCTCCAAGAAATCCTATTACCTGCATATGTACACAGCTTTCAGGCCTCAGACTCGGCTCCTGCTTTTAAGCGGCAGGCATTTGATCTAACATCTTCAAGTCTCACTCCCTACTCCCCCGCATAGGATAAGAGTGTCTGCCTCTCACACACATCTGTTACCTGTTTCTTTTCATCTCATCCCCAGCTCTGGCAAGACCTCTATTGTGCCCTTAATTCCCCAGACTCACTTGCCTCTCTCCTACTTACTCTTTAAGACCATTTTAGAAATCCCCAGGATGTGTTTCTTAACCCGTTTCTTCACCAAAGCCCACACCAACACTAAGCAAACCCTCCATTGTGCTCCCTTAAGTCCTGACTTCACTTTTATCTAGACCGTAATATGCTCAACTGAAGTAGTCTGTCTATGTATTTGTCCCCCAAACCATCCTAGATATATTTGGAGGGATTTTATTTCCACCTTTATGTCCCTAAAAGCCGGCACCATGCCTGAAATACAGAGTAGAAGCTGAAGACATATTTCAGAACAATTTAGAAAAAACTGGATCTCAGAGCTGGCATGATACCCGAGGTTCGAAAGGCTCACTAACTCATTCATCACGTGCATGGCTCTCTGTGCCCTGTGTGTCCCAACCCTTTCCTGCAGCACATGTCTCCAGAAAATGTGTAGAAAATGCTGTGTGTAATGAGCTTTACCTTGCTTCTCAGCTTCCTGCAGAATTGGTTTGGTTTTGTATTTTTTGAGACAGGGTTTCTCTATGTAGCCCTGGCTGTCCTGGAACTCGCTCTGTAGACCAGGTTGACCTTGAACTCACAGAGATCTGCTTGCCTCTGCCTCCCAAGTGCTGGGATTAAAGATGTTCGCCACCACCACGTGGCACTATAATTAGCCTTTTGTATGTGTGACCATTGAAGTAATTGGCTGTTGTTGACGGTTTCAGTGCTGTCCACAAATGTATTTTATGAATACACGGACAATGCCATTTGATATTTTAATAAACAAAATATCAGGGTGCTTGAGGACCCTGTCTCAGTGAATAGCCAACTGCACCCAACATTTAGATGGCATTCAACTGCCATCTCTGAAGAAGCCGTCTTGCATGTGGTGACTGTACATAGTCTGGCTGAGCGGAAAGACCAGAGAGGAGGGGTGTGTGGGTAGAGGGAGGGTTTTCTCCATGGAGACCCACTGGAGACAGTCTATCTAAAGGGGTTCCTTTACCACCCGTCACTATGGAAATGTCCTGAACAAAGGACCCCTGAGTTCTTAGTCCAAATTTCATGAGTTTTGTTAGTCCAGAGCCAGCCACTCTGATGTCTGCCTTTTTATTTTTAATTTAGCTGGGACAAATGTCTACATCCAAGAAGTTTTCAACCCGAATGAAATACGGTGTGGGCTAGTAAGGTGCCTTCCAAAGGGCTTTTGCTGCCCAAGTTACGGGTAGGTGAAATGAGTTTGACAAGTGTCTTAAGGAGGCAGATAGGGGCCTGCCGGGTTCCTCCCTGTCCCTCTGCCTGGAATGCTTGTGCTAGGCTCGCGGAGATCTGCAGACTTCCTGAAGCCGAGTACCCTTCCCTATTCCCATTGCTGTATTTGCTCTGCTGTTTGTATTTGCTCTCTTTGCCATTAGAGCTCTGTGCATTCAGGAAAACCTAGATTGTGTGTGCCTGTGGATTTACTTCCCCATTTCTGTTTCAGAGTGAAGGACTGTTTATATTCTAGCCTTCAGCATGTCCAGGGGACTAGAAATACACATGAGCCCTGGGGCCTCTGGGCAGCACAGGCTGCTGGACCCTGCGGTCAGAAAATATAGAAATTCTTACGGTCCAGAGCCAGAAAGAGAAGTCTCAGAACCCAGATTTGTAGAATTCTCGTCTCAGTGAGGAGCCTTGTGGCATAGGCAGGGAATGGTTTTCCAGATAACCATAGTGACTGGGCTCCAGTAATCCCAAAGCAAAGAGATGTTTGTCACGCCCTCGTCAGATGCGAGAGGCTCCTGGTTCTGTCGCTTGCTGTGCTCCCTGCGCCAGCTTTCCCACCTCTAACGCGGCCAATAACACCTCGGGGGGCAATGCAACTGGCAAAGAAGCAGATGAACGTTTAGTGCGTCCTTCACAAAGTTCAGCCTGTGTGGTCAGCTCTGATTTCTGAAGTCAGATTTCTCTTTTGCACCTATTTTCTTTCTCTCCAATGATGTAATGCTACTGTGCTGACTATTTAGAACACAAAATCTTCATTTTGTTTGTAAAAATACTGCTAATACGTCGAGTATGAGTCAATACATTTAGACTCCTCTAGCAAATTGCTGGAAATCATCTTTATATTGCAATACACGGCAAACGCAAGCTTAATATCTTTTTAATATTCTGTTTTCCTCTTGCATCAAAATATTTGCGCTTGACTTAGAGTCTTACATTTCATTTAGGTTCAACTATATTTACTGTGACCTTTCAGTTGAAGAAAGGAGAAGGTAAAGGGACTTTACCTCACTAAGCCTCAGATTTTATACTTGTGTTACAGATATCTAAGTTTTTACCCGTCGGTGAAGGGTAAGAAAAGCCAAACCGCTCACCAAGTGTCTGGCATGAAGCACACATTCCATGAATGACAGCTGGAATCATAATTACTGATTTTTTTCCCTTTGGTCAATTGACTAGACTCAGTTTTCCTTCCTAGGTTAAGTCTAGTGAAGTGTTGGAAATGTTCTTGCGTCTTTCTGGGTGTTAGTCATGTACTTCCTCTGTCTCTCCATGAAGAATGAGCTTAGGGATTGTGATAGGGATCAGACAAGGGAGAATAAACCATCAAAGTCAGGGGGTTGAACTGAGGGAAAGAGTGACAGAGAGAGTGGACTTGACTGTTCAGCATTCTCTTTCCTTCCAGCGATGCATATTTTGTGTGTGACCAGGGTGTTGTTTCTAGCTTCCTTAATAAGATAGCTCTGGTTCCTATTTGTTATTGGCATCTAAATAGAACAAATATGATTATAATCCATGAGTAATTAGAAATAAAATTAATTTTTTAATTATTTTAAATTTTCATTCGAAATATTCACAGAGGGGTTGTAAATTGTTCACAGACTATCTCTCTGATAACTACATAACATTAAATATGTGCATTTTTCATTTATACTGTGCATTTTCTCAGTCTTTCCTGATGTATCTACTTTTTGCTCCCTATTCTTAGTATAAATCTAAGTAGGATCAGATAGACATAATCATTCGGTCACCGGCCGAATTCTGGGTGGCCTTGAAGTTTTCTCTGCTATGCCATCTAGTCACTTTTAAATTCATCCCCATGCAAAGTCTCCGGACAGAAACAAAATGTGGAGAAGTCCTTTAGCAGAATATAACATGGGTAGCCTCTGTTCCAAGACCCAAGAAAGTCATGTTGCCACCCAAGCATTATAAAGACAATCTGATTATCTGAGTTTTCTCTGCAGTCTGATATCCTGAGTACCCGCAAGGGCCTCTCATTGCTCTGCTTACAGCTTTCCAGGCATTTGCTAGCCCACTTCAAGTTTTTCCACATTCCTCTTGAGAACCAGTTCCCAAAGGAGTCAATAACACGTTGTTAGATGTGGTCACTATAATGACCCCATTCTCTGGTACCAATTTTCTATGTCAAGCAAGCATTCATCACTGTGAGAAATACCCAACAGAGAAAACGTACAGGGAAGAAAGATTTCTGTTGGCTCTTGGGTTCCGATATTTCAGTCCATCATGGTGGAGGGGTAGAGTAAGGCAGAGCCATTCACATCATGGCCGTCAGGAAGCAGATACAAAACTTCCTATGCTACTGGCTTTCTCCATTTCTTTTCTATTCTCTCTGAGCCTCCAGTCTGTGGGACAGGGCAACTTCCATTCAAAATAGTACTTCCTCTATCCTCTCTGGAAACTTCAGAGATGTGTTTTCATTTTCTTTTAGGTGCTTCTGAATCTATTCAAGTTGACAAGATTAAACAACACGAATCTGATGACGAGTGCACAGTCATGTGGAAATGTCATTTTAAAAGCTAAGGGCTGTAAATGATAGAGGACACAGGGAGTCCTGTTCGTCAATATATTCTTAGCCTTTCCATAATAATATTGTCCTCAGGCATAAACCAAGACATCTGTTACATGAGCAGATCCAGAGGAACTGTGGTGAATGGCATTTTTAACTTTATGACTTGGTTGGGAGGAGAGGAATTCAAGTTTCTGTTACCTATTTCTGAGGGGGGAAATGTAGGAGGGAAAAGGGGGAGCGAGAGAGAAGACAGGACCAGAGATACTTTCTGGCTTCTGAAACCATTTAGTCTCCTTAAGCTCAAAGTACTCACAAATGCCAAAGCATCAGACTTCAGGGTATGATCTACTGAACTCCAATAGCAGGGAGCACACATCGACGAATGGACTCTGGTTAAATATTAACACCCAGGTGACTTTGTAAATCATTTACCTGGCTTGATTCCTCATTTTTCATTTGTGTATAGTAAAGAGATATATCACAAGATAAGCAGAAAGTGAACAGCATGTAGCTAAGCCAAACATCGTAACTGGTAAGGCGTTCATATACCAGTTTTCTTCATTCTAAAAGCATCACTGAAAGAGGTAAATAAAAAAAGAAAAAGAGGTAAATAAGATATTAAAATTAAAATTTAGAAGCACTAAAATATTATGGGGATATTTAAAACTTATATTAACTCAATTTAACTCGAATGCCCCTACTCCCATCAACCTGAAGGAATCAATACATGCTCACTACTGCTCCCAGGTTTTGGTCCATGGCCTCACCTGAAGGACCTCGTTCTCAAAGGTCTTCTCAGTCATTTGGTGGTGCTCCTGTCTCATCATCACCCAGGAGCAAGTTCAACTTCTCCTACTCCCCTGCCTGCTTGTTAATGTCCACTGCCCCGGGCACATTCTGTTCCTCCACTGCTAATGCTTTGCCTGCCAAGTCTGTTTCACGCTCTGATTCTCCAACATTAACCCCCAAATCCATGCTGTATCAATGTCTCCCTGGACCAGTGTTATACATCCATCATTATGGTGCACACGATCAGAAAGAGAGCCCTTGTAATATCTCTTCTTCATATTGTGTTCATTTCCTGGAAGACGTTAGTGATAGAGACATTTAAAAAAGCATCAGACAAGATGAAATAGAGCACTGGATCCTGAACTCACCTTTGTCCTAACCTGCCACTACTCTGCCTCTATTCACCCTCCCACCCACCCACCCACCCACCGTTTCCCTCCCCACCCATCCATCCATCTCCATAGTCTCCAAAACCTACATCCTGGTCTCCAACCACATACACAAAAATTTCTTTTCTCCCAGCCCCATGTGTTTCTTTAGCCTCCTACAGCTCAAAATGCTCTTAATATTAAACACATGTATAAGGTCTTTTATTCCATATTTTAGATATATTTTCTCTTATAACTGTACAACAACAATCTAAGTCAAGTACTATATTAAAAGTCATAGGACAACTGGGAAATAGACACATGCATGAGGGCATTTTCTTGTTTTGGAATGGGTGATTGATGTCAGAGCCAAGATTTGAACCTGGATTTTATATTTATTTCTTTAAGCCTAGATCCCTTAATCACTACATAATCTTGCTTCTTTAAGAAAAACCAACTATTATATTGTAGGATAGCTATAGTTTTATTCTTTACTCTCCCCTAAACTATGAGTTCATATAACTTAATCTGATGATATTTACTTAATAGGCATTTTTTTAAACTACTCCTGTGGTCTTCCTTCCTCTTTGAGGCAGGACCTGATTGTTAGGCTTCTTCATAGCCCCAGATCCCACCAGTGCACAAAACTTATAGTGTCTTTAATTATCAATGGCAAAATCACTAGGTACATTAATACCAATCAGAAAACAAGGGCAAGGAAAGAAATTAAAGAGATATAAAAATACTAAGTAATTTGGGTATATACCCAAAGGATGCTCAATCATACCACAAAGACATGTGCTCAATTATGTTGACAGCAGCATTGTTTGTCATAGCCAGAACCTTGAAACAACCTAAATGCTCCTCGATTGAAGAATGGATAAAGAAAATGTAGTACATTTACACAATGGAGTACTACACATCAGAAAAAATAATGACATCTCGAAATTTGTGGGCAAATGGATCTAGGAAACATCATATTGAGTGATATAACCCAGACTCAGAAAGATAAATATCATATGTACTCACTCATAAGTGGCTTTTAGACATAAAGCAAAGAAAACCAGATTGCAAATCACAATCCCAGAGAACCTAGACAACAAAGAGGACCCTAAGAGAGACATACATAGATCTTATCTACACAGGAAGTAGGAAAAGACAAGATCTCCTGAGTAAATTGGGAGCATGGGGACCTTGGGAGAGGATTGAAGGAGAGGGGAGAGAAATGTAGAGCTCAATAAAAACAACTTAAAAAATAAATAGAAAAGGTTTATCATTGATATAAGACTAAGTAAATCACTATTCTCTTGGTCTTTCTTTCTTTCTTTCCTCCTTCCTTCCTTCCTTCCTTCCTTCCTTCCTTCCTTCCTTCCTTCCTTCCTTTTCTTCTTTCTTTCTTCCTTTTTAACAGCCATCATAGGTCTTTTTAGAAGGGTCCATCCTTTTTTCTTAGGTAGAAAAGCATGCTTTTTGTTTATCAGTTTTTTGTTTTGTTTTTTATTTCAGCAGGGTATAAATTCCAAGCTGCCTGGATAAAATCCTGCAAGCACCAACAGCACCCTCTGCCTCAAGTGAATCACTGCCTTTAATCCTGAACTCGAGTTGATTAATGCACCAGTACTTGTGGGGACATGCTTGACATCAGAGCAAAACAGCTTGCTTTGTATAGAAGAGTGGCCTCGGAGACTACTTACTGCTGTAGTTTATGGGACTCCTAGGTTACAAAAACAATGGCAATACTTGTCCTTCTGAGAACTTACAGTCATCTCCAAGAAGAGACTCACAAGGTCCCCATGATGCTCCACAGACACACTCTTCCTCATTACTTGCCTGAGCTCAGGATTTAAAAACTTGAGCACCCAACAGAGTTGAATAGAAATGATGTTGAAGGATAGATATATCATGAAAGTCCCTGGGTGGGCTATGAGCAAATCTAGTGTTTCCATGGCAAACACAGAACTTAGGGAGACACCAAATATTTCTGTCTGTCCCATAAGTGAAGCTGTGGCCATAGATTTATCAGGAAGCTCATAGTAGTTTTAGGACTGCTTAATTCTGTGTTCCCTTCTAAGGCTCTGTTGCTACTTTTAAACTTGTAAATTCTGTATTAATTTTCTCAAGGGGCTATTTCCCACTAAATTATCTAGCTTTCAGGATTCAAAGAACCTGGATCAGTCTCAGCTCTAGGCAGATTACTCTGCAAGATGTGGCCCAATCTTTCCAGATGACTCAGGGGTGGATGATTTAACTTCATCCCCTGGCTTCCTTCTCCCTCACCCTTTTTTGGTGCTGACATGGTTTTCAGGAGCTATCTACCATGGTCCCCAAGAAAAAAATGAAACCCAGGCGGGAGAACTCTTTCCCACACTGAAGGGTCAACTAAGGGATACATTTCCTGCCATTTTCTTAGTAAAAACTTTCCCGAGCTCTCTGTGTCATCAACTAGTACCCCAAAGTCACCCCAGGCATGCTAGAAATGAACCACAGAGGTAGGAAGGATTCTGCACATTCTTTACACTGAGAAAAAAATTTTTACCCTCAAATTCTTAAAATCCATACTTAAAAAAAGAAAAAGAAAAACAGTCCTTGTAGTAATGAGGCGCGCGGGCCTGCTTAATATTTGCATTAGATTTTGTTCACACTGTTCAAAGTGTGCCTGGCTAGCTTATACCTGAAATAATTACACGGAAACTGTATTCATTGAAATACTGCCTGGCCCATTAGCTCTAGCCTCTTATTGGCTAACTCTCACATATTTGTTTAACCCATTTCTAATAATCTGTGTGTCACCACAAGTCGTGGCTTACCGGGAAAGATTTAGTGTGTGTGACCTGGCAGCTTCATGGCCGGTGACTCTCTCTAACTCTGTCCCCTTCCCAGTATCCTGTTCTCTTTCCCTGTCTATCTAAGTCCTGCCCTATCAAAAGGCCAAGGCAGTTTCTTTATTAACCAATAAAAACAACCCAAATACAGAAGGACCCTCCTACACCAAGTCCTTACGTATAACTTGGAGAAAAAGATGTACATCTTATTCATCCCTGAACCAGTAGCACTTGACACATTATAGGCATTTAACCGATTTTAACCTCATAAATAGACAAATTGTTTACGAAATGTGAAAGGTGAAACATTAGGAGAGGAAAAGGAACCTGTAATAAGTAGATGAGAGAGAGAGAGAGAGAGAGAGAGAGAGAGAGAGAGAGAGAGAGAGAGAGAGTATTCCAGGGCATGTAAATATGACTTTGAACAGTGTGAACAAAATCTAATGCAAATATTAAGTAGCTGTGACCCCTGTTCTGTTTGAGTTATAAGAAATTAGAGATTCCTTAAGAAGGGGTGCTTGCTACCCTGGAAGGAGGTCACCTCTTTATCTTGCAGTTTTCAGCAGCCCAAGGGGTTTCGGTGCTCAAAGGAAAACTTCCAAATAAGGAAAGGTCAATATTGACCTCGAGATATGTTTGTTTTTCCTTCTGCCTGGAAATTAGTTCAAAGAAACTGCTTACAGGGAACAATAGCTACCTCAGTGCAAATACCAACAGGATAAAAGTAGCTTCGTTTCTTCAATTCCTCTGCAGCACCAGGGACAGCAGAGCAAAAGACTCTTTATTTTATACTCACAGTCTCTAAAATCGGCACATCCACATGATCAGGTTTCTTAACCTCCACACAGAGATTTGAGGGGTGTGCTGTTCTATACACTGCAGTTTCTTTGCCCAGAAATGTCCTAATGTGCCCCGAATTACTCCTCCAATCTCTTCTTGCTTCTAACGTTCTTCGACCCAACACTGGGCAATCCACGTGGAGCTGTGCACCCAGCAGTGAATGCAGACCATGCTCTGAGTCTGGATGATGCCGAAAATGGCTGGATGCTAAGGCAAGCACCCTGGGCCTTAAAAGGCTGCAACACAGCTGGGGATTGGTTCACAGCACAATGGGGCAGTGAGGAAGGTCACAGGCAGGGGCTTGCGTCCACTGATGAGGTTGGTACACTCCATCCTGCATTCCTGTTCTCTGACCTGGCCTCCATCACAGTCTCTGTTGACTCTGTCATGTGGTTTTTAAACATGGCATCGCTGCAGCTGGGAGCACAAGTTTGTATTTCAGCTTTGTTACTGTTAACAATGTGAACTGGAAGAAAATAACCGCCTTGTGCCTCCGTTTCTTCATTGACACAGTTATAGATCATAGACTCACTCTACTGACTCGATGTATCTTCTATATCAAATTCTTACAGTACTACCTGGCATCTGGAAAGAAAAAGCTGTTGCCTTCCTTATGTCTGTGAACCACTGGAAGTGACATATATGTCTTAAAGAGTTATACATACCCTGCCACTTACCCCAAAACTATGAACTGTAGGAACAGAGGTTCTGTTGCTGATTGTCTATTGGTTTGCTTGTTTGTTTTGTGTATATGTGCTTGTGTGTACGCCTGCATATGTGTGTGTGTGTGTGTGTCGAGAACAGGTGTTGACATTAACTGTCTTTCTTAATCACTCCTCATCTTGTTTTTGAGACAAGTTTCACTCCTTGAACCCAGGCTCGCTGACTATGGGATTCTTTCTGTCTCTGCCCCCCAGTAGTGCAGTTATAGGCGTGGCTATCTTTTACGTGGGTATTGGGGATCTGAGCACGTGCCCTCATTCTCGTGGGCCAAGCACTGTGACTGAGTCAAGCCCTCAGACCCAGGGACTTATAGGTTAAAAGATATCAGAGTGTGATTAGAAAATGAACCTGTAATTCCTATCAGCTTTATGAGGTCATGGTCAGAAATGCTCGAGCGTCACTGTAAGAAATAGTGTGTGAGTGAAATCTAGGCAGGATAGCTAGCAGTTATAATGATCCCAGCACAAGGAAGGCTAAGAGAGCAGAATCTCCCTATGTTCCAGGCTAGCCTGGGCTGTAGCGTGAGGCCTTGACTCATACCTCTCCAACACAAAACAAAACAAAACAAAACCAAAAACAACAGAAAAAGAAATAACGTATGAGTAATCACATTATTGTGGTGTAAGTTCTGTTGGACGCAAAATGTAAGTTTAAATCTTAAATTATTCAATTCTTCCTAAAATAAGATACTCATGGAGAAAAATCCTTGTAAGCAATGAAGAGACACAGTGGTCTTTGAGTACTCACATGCACAGACATATCGTTAAAATTCGTGCTAACATCAGCCCCCTCATCAGGAGGTCCTTGCTAAGCCAAAGGATGAATAAACCAGGCCTAGAAGAAGCTGGATTAACTTGCCTTCTCATCCGTTGCTGCGCTGTTTCACGCTCAGCTGAGTGCCTTGCCGTGTTGATTTTGACTGCAATGTTTTCAATAGAGTAAAACAACTTGTGTTCCTTAGAGTTGAGTCCACCACAGGACATTTTTCACAGGTCATTATTTTGATCTGGAATATTCATTAATGACTCTTCTCTAAACCTGACTTCAGATTTCAGCGGAGCAGTGCTTCCTAGGGAAGCCATTATGACATAGCTGGGGAGATTAACACATTGTGCTGTACATGGGCCTTTCAGATTTATCTTCCTTGTCAGCATGCATTTATTTTCATGACTGCTTGGTTACTATTTATCCCACTAAACTGTAAGAAGTGTGAGTGAAGGAAATGTGTAGAATTTTAACACTGATGTCAATATTTTATGCAAAATTTGCCACGTAACAGGCTCTGGAAAAGTTATTTGTATATACGAGTAGATAACTGAAACATTTTAAATGATTAATGTTTTCTCCTTGTGTATGTAAGGTGTCTTACTTGCATCTGTGTCTGTGCACTAGGTGTGTGCTTGGTACTGGCAGAGTCCAGAGATGGTGTTGGAGCCCTGGAACTGGAATTATAGATGGTTTTGTGCTGCTATGCTAGGAATTGAATCTGGGTCCTCTGAAAAAGCAGCGAGCACTCTTAGCCGCTGAGCCATCCCTCCAGCTTGAAACATCTTTAAAGCACTATATTTCTTCTTCACTGTTGCTTAAACTAGGTAGGAGAGAAGTATATCATTTAGAACTAGGCATTGTATTCTGTGTTTATCATTTTTCTCTTAGTAACACTGAATTTCCATACTAACATTTCCAGACTTTGGGGTCCAGAGCTATCACTTAATCTATAGGATTTTGGCGAAATTCAAATAACATAGCAGATGATAAAAGGCAAGAGGCAAGCCCTGTGACAGTAACCTGTGTTAGCTCTGTGACAGTAACCCATGTTAGCCCTGTGACAGTAACCCGTGTTAGCTCTGTGACAGTAACCCCTCTTAGCTCTGTTACAGTAACCCATGTTAGCTCTGGGACAGTAACCCATGTTAGCCCTGTGACAGTAACCCATGTTAGCCGTGTGACAGTAACCCATGTTAGCTCTGGGACAGTAACCCATGTTAGCTCTGGGACAGTAACCCATGTTAGCTCTGGGACAGTAACCCGTGTGAAACCACTTACTGCTGAGAGTCAGCAGCTAGAGAATGTCCCAGAAAGCTTTTTTCCTTCAAGGAATGTGTTTCTTTTGAGTTTTTGAAGCATACATGTCCAGATTACAGAAGCAGTCATAACAGACATCCATGCACACTATAGCTGCAATGGTTTCAGACAGCGCGGTTTTTAAACTGTGGGTTATGCGGTTCTTAGGGGAGAGTATCTTAGTGTGTTGGGAAGCCATGTGACATTGACAGTGGCTTTGGACTCTAACCCCTTGTTTCCCACTGAGAGGACCGATAGTATAATTCCAACCCTGATATTGACTGGCTTGATAACCTTGCATAAACAATTTATTCTCCACCAATTTCCAAGGTGACCCTAGTCTTCTAAACTATTGTTGCAAAAATTCACGAGGGTTGTAAATTCCTACATTAAAACAAAAATAAAGGCCTGAAATCAACAGCCTGAAAAAATAAAGACCCCAATTCAAGAGTAAATTAATCCCAAAGCACAAGGAAAGAAATAATATACAGCAGCATAGAGACAAATTAAATACAGAATGCAAAATTAGTAGAGAAAAGTCAATAAAGCAAAGCAAAAGTGCCTTCTCCAAAATGCTCAACAAGACCAAGAAGCCTGTTACTATGAAAAGAGGAGAAGAAGGAAAGGGAGGAGGAGGTGAAGGAAGAAGAGAAGGAGGGGGAAGGAAGAGAAGGAGAAGGAGGAGGAGGAAGGGAGGGCAGGCGAGAGAAACTATAAATTAAAACAATCAGGAATAAAAGACAGAATAACATCAGAATACATAGAAAACAAACAAAGAGATTATTAATGATCAAAGATGTCTCTCAAAGAAAAGCCCTAAGCTTGGTTGAGTCCCTACTGCTGCAGAATCTTTGAGAATTTACATAAAATCTTCACAAGTTTTCCCATAAAGTAGAGAATACTTCCCAACTGATTTTTGAGACTGGCATACCCTGTTAGGAAAGGCAGAAAAAGATCACACGGAAAGAGAACAATTACCAAGCATATGTCTTATGACTTTAAAAGGTAGAATGTTAACATGTAAGCAGGACCATATACGATGTGGGACAGGATTCACAAGCAGAGTATACACAGACGGGCAACCCAAATGCAAATGGGCAAAGGAATCGCTTTAGTATTTCTCCAGAGAAGGGCTGCACACCATTTCCACTCTGCACCTGCCTGGACTCAACCTTAGAGGACTGGGAGGCAGGGCTCTGTGCAGCAGAAGCAGCACACGTTTTTTTAGTGGAGACTTAGGGTTTGCCTCAGGGTAGCTATCAGCCCGGTCACGTGATCGTCTTCAAAGCAGAAAACCTGCAAGGATCTGCTCTACCTCAGGGTCACTGCCATTCGATTAGGCTCATCTTTGGCTTCTCTGTTCTTATTCTGTTCCCAAAGAGCAGAAGCTCTCTCACCCCAAGTGCTTGGTATACTTGTATTTCCCATATGGAATATGCAAACTTAGATTCAAAATGTGTGTGTGTGTGTGTGTGCACGCGCGCGTGCTCGCGTGTTGTGTCATTTGTACATAAGGCATTTCCTGTCTTGGCCTCTGTGAGACTAATGAATGACATTACTTTTCTCCCTAAATACTCTCCATGCTTTGTGTGCCAAAGTGAAAAGAGCCAGCTCCTACCCTGTCGGATGCAAGTGTATGCACATGGCATGTCTTGCCTTAATTACGCTCCTTGATTCATGGTGGCATGTGGTGACAGTATTTCCCCTTCATGCTCAGAAGAGAAGCCTGGGTGGTTGGGGGAAGGAAAGGAATGCCAAGCAGTTTGGTTATCCCAGGATTAGTGAGCTAGGTGACAATAACAGGGATAAAGAACGGACCCACGTCTCCAAAGGGTCACGTGCTCAGCATGTTACTGTATTTGTAGGATGAGGGATTCCCAACCACATTTAACCCCAATTTTCCCCCAGCAATAAAGCTGTTTTCCTGAAGTCAGCAAAAGAATGATAATTGCGGCTGCAAACTTTTTTGCAACTTTCTAAGTATCTTTCTGGTTCCTGGCTACCACGTGGCAGGACACAGCTTCCTGCACTCATTTAATGCAAACAAGGCACTTTCTTAGGCAGTGTGTTTATTTCTGTTGCTCATGAAGAATTTGAGGCTGAGACACATAGTTCGCTCATTGTCAAGGGTGGTGAGGTTGGGACATATGTGTGTGTGCTTGTCTATGTGTGTGTGCATGAATATGTATGTATACATGTATGTGTGTATGCATGCATACATGTGTACATGTGTATGTTTGTGCATGTATGTGTGTAGTATGTGTATATATGTAAGTATATGTGTGTGCGTACATGCGTATGTGTATGTGGGTAAGTGTGTGCATGTGTTTAGGTCAGAGGGCAACTCCTTGGGTGTTGTAGTTTAGACTCCATCCATTTTTTTTCTCTTATCAGCCTGGAGTGCTCCATGTAGGATAGGCTGGCTTGCCAGTGAGACCCAGAGATCCATCTGTCCCACCTTTCCAGTACTAGGACCGTGAGCTCTCCTCAATGCTTGGCTTTTTATATGTGGGCTCTAGGCCTCAAAATGCTTTTATGACAAACAGTGAGGTAGCACCCCAGCCCTGGAACATACTTTCCTTCTCTCTAGTTTTCTTAAATCAATATTAAGTTACAAGAGAAATTAAGTATTCACAGGCATCATGCCAAGTGATAGACACTGTGTTAACTATACCTCATTTAAACATCAGTCTTGTGAATAGATGTTTCCCCCTCTCACACATGGTGTTAAGGCTCAGAGAAGTCAGGATACTTAATTCCTAGCATCTGCATGCAGCAGAGCTGAAGGCTATACTTCGTTCTGACTAGGACCAGCTCCCCATCTTCACGGCACTGCAACTGTTCTTTGCCCAGTGCTGCTTGGCTATACCTAAGAGGCTCTCCCTCTCCTTGATGTCCCAAATGTTCCAATTATTGACACCTGTTACAAGAGCATCTCTCCAAAGGGCCCTCCTGTTGGAAGGAGGAGGCCGCTTGTTGGTTCCCGGCTGCTTAGCTCTGAAATAATCACACAGAAACTATATTCATTAAATCACTGCTTGACCCATTAGCTCTAGCTTATTGGCTAACTCTTACATCTTAATTTAATCCATTTCTATTAATCTGCGTGTAGCCACGTAGCTGTGGTTTACCGGCTAAAGTTCTGTCTGGCCCTGGCAGGGCTCCATGGCTTCTCTCTGACTCCACCTCCTTTCTCCCAGCATTCAGCTTAGTTTCCCCCGCCTAGCTCTGTTCCCCTATAGCTCTGCTATAGGCCCAAAGCAGTTCCTTTATTTACCAATGGTAATCACAGCACACAGAGGGAAATCCCACATCACCCTACTGTATGGAGCACATCACTCTGAATACCCTTCAGTGCACAGCCATCATGGCAAGTTGATGCCCCAGTCTTTGGCCATTAGCAGTGGATCACTGGCCTTTGTTTGATTCTATTTGGTTCTAAAGATACAGAATGGCTACCCTCCCTTTCTTCTTTCTTAACCAGAAGGAATCTGCCCATCATCTTCTCTTCAGTCTTCCTTCTGGCTTTAATGAAGTCCTTGGTTAAACTCTCCCCAGCCAATACCAGTAATATGATTTCTAAGGCCTGATGAAACATTAAAATGCTTCTTCCTGAAATAATGATTAAGAATTCCAGAATGACCACTGCAAAGCCTGGCAGCAAGCATGGGGCTCTTCTGATTGTGTGATCCTGTAGATCCGCACAGCTCACATACTGTGGAACCCGGCTGGTACCTGACATTATTTTGGCTAAAATTTTGGAATAGGCATATTTTTACTGCTGGTTTTCTTCTGCTTCAAGCAGCACCTCCCTGCCCTACCCTGAGCAGGCTGGTCTTCGCGGCAGCTCCATGAAGACTTGACCTCTGTCTGTCCACTCCTACCCTTTCTGCAGTTCTTTCTCTAATACCCCGAGGCTGCAGCAGACTCCTTTCCCCAGATCGGTGCTTGCCCTCTTGACTCTCTGACATCCCACCCACTCAGCTCTCCAGTCAGAGACCTCACGATGCACCCGGATGTGTGTGTTTGGCAAAACATTTGTTTATAACAATTTCTGGCATCTGGAATTATTTTTGCTTTTTATTAAATATATATCTGCATTCTTTAGTTGACTTTCCACTTGTCCTGGGCTTCTTGAGGGAAATCTCAGGGTTTTTCTTGCCAAGTCATACCAGAGATCTTCATATTGATGCTATAGAAGCTGGCAGCGTCACCAGAGCCCACTTTCTTTACTGGAGCAAGTTTACAAAGCACCCATCACAACCCGGTTCAGCGCAGTAAGCCACACCCTCCCCTCCCCTCCTTTAGTGTAATTGATAACAGCAGGGTAAAGTATGCAAGTCACTTCCAAATGGAAAACAGTGACTCCCAAGCCTCCCATTGTGAAATCCTGGAGCACCGACATGGGATCGCAGTGCTGATAGCAAGAAAAGAATTAAGAACTATCAAGAGGAGAGGAGAATTTTTCCCAATGGAGAAAGACAACAGAGAGAAGTTCAAAGGGTCATAGGTCAGAACAGGTTATAGATGCTTGACATTTGGAGTCTCCTGAAATGATACTAAGTTGGTAATGGTGAAAATTTGTTAAGCCTTTGCCATCTGCCACATTGTCTCAACAATTTTGTGAGAGTTAGCATCATTGCCCTCATTTTACAGACCAGGAACACAACACTCAGAGGTGTAAGAAACCCAAATCAAATCCTACAGCTTGTAAGTCAAAGCTCGAATCTGTGTCTCCTCCCTTCAGAGGGGCTGCGGTCTGGACTCCCTGTGCCTGTGGTCGCAGAGGACTGGATAAGTCCTGGACACGTGTCACAGAGAGGCTAACCTATTGGTAGGATACCAGACTAATTCACGTGGAAAGGCTCTGAAATGTGATTCGAGCTGACTTTGGTTCTTTCTTGTAGCTTATCTATCGGGAAGTGTTGTGATCTTTTAGCCTCAGAAGCTGAGCTGAAGGGGGTGAGAGGTAGACACGGGACAAGAAGAATCACGGAGTGCGTCGTGCACAAGTGAAGACGAGGAAGAAAAAGGTAGCAATACAGGAAGCTAGAACATGGAGAGATCAAGAGAAAGTGATCGAGGAGTTAGAGAGGCACAGGAAAACATGACAGCTGAAGAGGGAGGTTGGGACCAGTGACAGAGACACAGAGCTCAAGAGAATGGCACCCAGAGGCCACACTGCAGCTCCATATACTGTGCACACATGCTTAGGGGATGTCTCTGTTGCCTCACAACAAGCCTTACCACTCAGAAGGGATTGGGTCCCCATGCAATCTCTTAAATTTTGATCATCAAATGCCAAATTCATCTTGCCTCCTGATCATGTGAGACCCCTCCATCGGTAGTAATGATAGCATCCGCTATGTGTCACAAATGACTGACAAGCTACTCAATGAATGGCCTTCTAAGAGTGCACATTGCATGGAAAAGGAACTAAACAACAGAAAGGATAGGGCAACAAAATCGCCTTCTAAATATTTATATTTATCCCCTTAGACCCAGGCTTCTCTCCACCTTCATCAGAGAAGCTGTAGTGGACAGCACGCAACGAGAGACTCATAACCGGGCAATGTGCTGAGCACCATGCCACGGCTCAGAGAGCATCACAGGAGAGAAGGTGGAAAGATTGTAAGTGGACCGATGGGGACAAGTGCTGTGTAATGTCGTCTTCTGGACACGCCATGACTCACTGCACTCATGAGCTCATACCAGCTGTGCCGACCTGCACGAGACCTGTACAAGACTGAGCCTGCCGGAATGCCCAGAGAGATACAGGAGATCTCCAGCCTCACCTCCTACTGAGGGTGTTGGCAGTTGGTAGCTACCCGGAAGGGGGGATCATTCTTCTTGGAGGATGTGACTGCCGGTAGGTGGGTGTCCCTGACCCATGCACATATGGACAACACTAATTGGACTCAGTGCATCCATTTTTAAAAACACGAAGTCATGTTCAAGTGATGTTGGGGAAGGATATGGAGAAGTTGGATGGAGGGAATGAGGAATAGGGGATCTATATGACCATATTTCATTTAGACATATATGAAAGTCTCAGAGAATAAAAGACATAAAACATAAGAAAATGATGGCAAGAAACTAACTGAAGGTTTGAAAAGACAGGCAGGGCTCTCACATCTGAGAGAGGATGTTGTGGAATATTTCTGTACATTTTTTTTTTTTTTTGTGTGTGTGTGTGTGTGAGCTGGTGGCCCAAAGAAAAAGCCGTTCACAAGAAGACTTGTCCCACAGTCCCAAGAACTTGTGGGTAATGGTGTGAACAGCCGAGGAGCAAGGGTGTGGGCTCTGCTGAATTAGCAAATTCTAATGCATGTATCACAGCAGGCTGGGCTTGTAGGCTTTATTTAGGTAAAACTCCCATTGAGCTCTGGCTCCCGGGGCCCTGTATTATTCAGAGCTTCAGAATGTTGGCCTGCAGTTCCATGAGTCATGCTGATGAAATTTCAAGAGACGAGGACATTCTTAAAATTAGCTTGGAGACAGCAACTGGTTCTGCCTTTGCCCTGCCAGCGCCTTCGTGAGGTTATTTCAGTTTGACTCTCCTTTAAGGAGACCTGGAATGGCTAACTTCTGTGAGTCCTCTGGCCAGCGGGCCCCCAGACTTCCTCAAATCCAGAGCCTCTCTGAACTTGCAGGGAAGCAATAAAAGATTGGGACGCTTGCCCTCAGGCCTGCTTCTTCCACAGTTCTCCTTAAGATTCCAAGAGAAGAGGGAGTACTCTAAGCAGCCCTGAGGCTAGGGGAGCACTGGGCTGGGTTGACCACTACACAAAGATTGAGTGTGACCAACTTAGTTCTCTGACTGCCCAGGCCTACTCTGTGCCTTTTGACCAAGCCTCCTCTGGGGCAGGAAATCAAAGCTGACACTGACTTTGCAGTCAGAACATTTCCATCAGGAGGAGATTTTATGTAGATGAACAATTTGTCCACTGTTCTCTGCAGAACAGAGGGGTCTGTTAAATCTGCAGTCATGGCTTAGTTCCCCCTTTTTTATTTGCTCTGATGGAAAACTTGTTGTCTTCAGCGTCTCCATTCCTTCTCCATCTTGGGTATAATTGGGATTGCCTTGAACAAATCTAAATGGGTGACCCAGGATCCTGGGACTGAAGCTTTAAGTAAGATTGTGAGTACCCAGTTGGTGAGATGCAAGATGCCCCCAAAGACTGAAATAGCCCTTGATGCCTTCCCATCAATATGGCTACATTTATTGTTATTCATTTAGTAAGAGTTGATCACATGCAAACCAAATGCCTTACCATGCTGGGTATATGGAATATTAATATGATTCTTAGGCACTGTCCTAAGACTTCATCTTTTTATTTGGGAATACTGGCAGACCACCATTTACATGTGCTATTAAAATCAAAGGCAGAGTATGAGCTCCAGCAAGAAGGCATGGAAATGCAGGGATGTGGCCAGGTGCCAGAAGAAAGGTAAAAGTATTCATTAGTAATTAGGAAAATTAAGCAAGATCTAGTCTGGCTTCTGTAAATAGTATACTGAAAAAGTGTAATTCACATTATGGCGGAAATTCAATTTATAATTGACCCCTCCTCCATTCCACTCTCTCATTCTGCTATTTCCGAGTCCTCGTGATTACAACCATGGGGGACCAGAGGGTAAGGGGATTGAACAGTTTTAACTTGATCTTAGCCTTTGGCTAAAGAAATCATCCGGGGAGGCCTATAGCAGCCCAGAGCAGGACTCTTCTCTTGGGGCCATGCCTGGGGTACGTCAAACATCCCTTTTTAGGACTTTTGTCTCATAGGTCCCTTGACCCCGGCAGATGTGTTCCTATTCCTGGTGTCACTTGTTGCCCTGAGAAGCAGATTATCTCCAGTCTTCCTGTCAGAGCCCACCCCCCACTCCTTCAGCAGGCACTTGCAGACCAGATCGAAGATAACCCTGCCATGGTTCTTCCCCCCCCCCCCCGCTGTTCTCTACTTCTGGTGCGTGGCTGTAACTTCGACAGTGAACCCACCCAGCACACTACCCTGGCTCTTCCATGTCCTCACTGTCCCTTAGGATCAGGAACCAGAACCTAGTCCTGGTCTACTTTCACAAGTGTGCGGCTGGCTTCTCTGCCCTCCCACCTGGAAGGAATGTCTCAGTGCCTTCACCGCTCCTCTCAGAGAGAGCAGTGACAGCTCCAGTCCTTATTTTATCTTCTTGATCTGGCTGAAGGCCAAGACCGGAGCTATAAAAGGCCCCATCCCAGCATCTTAGGGTATTCTTTTATACCTATTTTTGAATCAATATTTATTGAGCCTGAGATAAACCAGCAACTAAAAGAATCCCATTTCAAACAGCTTAATATTCACTCTTGTGGTACGACCTCAGATTGAGAACAGAGTGTCCCAAGAGATGGTGAAATGAACTATGTCCTGCAAGCAAGCAGAAACTGGGGATGCCTTAAAAGCCAAATTATTCTTTAGATCCAATCTACAGTACTTTTAAAGTAAGCGTCTGAGCTTATTGCTCGGATTCCCAGTGAATTATTTTTTATCTCAGAGTTTACAGTAATGTGGTCAACACTTTAGCTAGGAATGTGAAGTTGTATCCATTTTCTCAGGATAGTTGAGAAAAGATAGGTTCAGGGAGGACCCATGTTGCTTCACACAGGGATTTTTTTCTACCTACATAAAGATGGTATCCCACTAGCACAGAGGCAATACAAACGCTGTATTTGGTGAGTCTAAAGTAGGTTGTTTTTATTTTATTTTCATAAGTCAAAGGAGAAAGGTGTGACTCAGGAACTCCTGGCCCTCCAGAATGTCATTGGTCTTTGGCTGCCACCATATAAAGCCATGCCCAGGGTTTCAGCAGTCAAGCTCTGAGCCCTGCGTGGGATGTAAATTCTGAGTCACATGTTGGTGACTCACTAGCTTGAGACCACACAATGAGTCAGACAAGAAAGTCCCAGGCATACTCTTTTTTTAAAAAATCAAGTTGTCCTGACTGTGTCTTAGAGAACCACCCTTGAAGGAGAGATGTCTCCATGGTAAATGAGTGGGAAGACTTGTCAAAACATCCATCCCTGACATCTGAAATCTTAGAGGTTCCTGCAATAGATTCTAATGGTGCTTTGCAATCTTTGACCCTGGTTACTGATAACAAATCATTACTCCCTTAAATCCACTGGTGGGCCCTATTGGCTGAGCCCTGTTCATTGCCATTCACCAGCTGCTCATGCTGCAGTGCTTAT
Source organism: Ondatra zibethicus (assembly GCA_004026605.1). NCBI lineage: Eukaryota > Metazoa > Chordata > Mammalia > Rodentia > Cricetidae > Ondatra > Ondatra zibethicus. Next base: position 38,041 of record PVIU01006081.1, on the reverse strand, counting down.
GAAACCCCAAGCACAGCCAGTCTCAGGATACAGTAGAGACACCACAGCAAGGACAGGACACAGCCTTGGTTAGCAGAGCTGCATTTGGTGAGGTCTTGAGAAAATCATTTACACCATTAGAAAAAAAATAACAACAGAAACAACAGTGCATTTAAAAGGTTGCATGGAGAATAAGTGAGATGCTATTTGTAAATAATATGGAATGTAGGCTATGCCTTATCATCATTAAACACATATATTATTCTTTAAAGACTTCCGTGGTGCTTGGAGAGAGAACATTCACCCACTAGAGACAGGCTGAGGGGTCATGGGTTTTCATCAACTGCATCATGACTGAAGAGGCGTATTTGACTTCGTCTCCTTCTGGACTAGAAAAAGATGAGTAAGAGGTAGCAGGGGCCCTATTGATAATGTATTTTATGAGCTTGGTCCAAGTGTATCTACTTCCTCAGCTTGAGGTTCCTCATTGATGTGCTAAGTAGACTGATGTGAGCTCAGGTATAGATGAGCAGTGTAGGGCATGAACCTGAAATTCAGATCCTGGGGCTCCTCTGTCAGGTAGAGAGCTCTAGTTTGGGGTGCATTTTACAACCTTCCCTGAAATGCAAGGTTAGAGTTACAGCTTTGCAACCTATGAATATGAGGGTACATTTTATGTTGATTAATTTTAAGACACTTCCTCAGGAATACAAATGTAGTTTATGCTTTTAGTTAAAAAAATAAAACTGAAAACTACCTATGAATGTGTTAAATTTTTGAAATTCATTTATAGTCTATCACTTTTACAATCCACAGTACTAAACATTCTATGAGCGAGGCCATGCTCTACTAATTTCAGGACAGTGTGTAAATTTGAGAAATAGTGTTATATACAGGTAGGAAGCCATAATATTTATTAATAATCTAGATAGTACTTGACATCCTTTGCATTGATATATTATAATCCATTGCTCCTGAGCATGTAGCTTACAAGTCCTCTGTAAATTCCTACCCCATGAGTAATCATTTGTCATCATTCGCATTGGAGACCTTTTGGCCAGTTGGCTAGACACTGGTCCCTTTGCTTGTACTTTAAATCTTAAAAAGGAATCTTGGCTGTGCAAGAACCAGGGCTTCAGGAAATCCTGGCCCTGCTTCTGGTCCCAAAAGAGACACTGCATCCACTGGTTTGTGAGAAGGCTGGAGAATCTGTTAAGAGGGGGAAGAGAGGTTGAAGCTGTTTACTAATAGAGTTTAAATACACTATACACAGATTGTCAAGAGGCAACTTCCTGAAAAGAAACTGTATTCTTCTATGAATGGATCACACATCAGTGGCAAAGGATCCACCAGCTGCCGGGCACACTTAGGTCAGGGCTACAGGGCAGGTCACATGTCCACCTACTTCGTTAAGGCCATAGCTTGTGCCAGCTGTAATACACAGCTGGAAGGGGAACTTGCATGCGTGTGTGTGTGTGTGTGTGTGTGTGTGTGTGTGTGTGTGTGTGAACTTAAATAACTACGGGCCTGTGTGTGACCGAGGGTGACAGGCAGGAGCTTATCCTCTGTCCACTGGCGCATGGAATCATCCAGCCTTCGGCAGCAGGTACAGTATCTGGGAAGAAAGCCGCCATCTTGATTCTTGGGTGTGGGTTGTGGGTACGCATTCCTGAGGTGTCTCATAGGTGACTGGCCTGGAGTTCGAATGGACTTGTTCTCCTACCTCCCAGTCAGTGCAGGCTCCTTACCGTAACATGGGCTCTGCACGCTAACATGCTTGCCTTTGCAATGTTCCAAGAGAAGAACGTAAGTCAGAGGACAAAGATGATCACGCAGCTAATCATTGGTCGCTCCTTTGTGTTTTGGGGGATTCGTTGGGTTCACAACTGTTTACTCTCGTGCTAATTGACCTGAAAACAAGAACTTGGTTCTCCTCATGGACAATGAAGCACTCGCAACTGCCATCGCTTTGTACCACCCAATCTCATCTCAGGGCAGTGGAGCCTATCATTGGGAACCTCCCTTCCCTGGAGTCCCTGCCCTCTACAGATGTCTTTTCGTTTCCTGGGTGACAGCTGATGTTCAGCTAAAGAACTGGAGGAGGAAAGGCCTGAGGTTGACTGCAGGGAATTCCTCCCAGGGAATTCCTCAGAGGCATTCCTCTGTGTCTCTGCCAAGCAGGCTGTGGAGAGGGCAGCTGCAAAGTGGGCAGCATGGCTTTGGAGTGTTCTAAAACTCCTGCCGCAAGGGTGTCGCGGTAGCAGCGCAGAACCGGGCGAAAGCGCATTGTGTTGCACAAATGGTGGGTTTGAAGCCTAACTCTGTAGGCAGCTGTGCAGCCGACACCAATCTCTTCACCTCTCGTAGCGCCGACTTTCTCATGTGTAAAGTAGACTTGAAACATCCTGGGGTTGCTAAAGGATTAGCATTAGGGCGTGTAAGGTGCCTGGAAGTCACTGCTCTAGGGAGCCAGGGCTGCTACACGGTGGGAAGCGGCTTTCAAAGCCTGCTTCACAGATCTCTCCGTACCCATCCCATCCCAGCCTGCCAAGCACTGGCTTGGTCACTTGATTATAACAATGGTCAAACACTTTGGCTCCTGCTACCACGCCAAGAGCTCAGCCTAGAGACCACCTGGTTTCCTTCTCAATGGCCCAGGCCGTCCGGATTTCTTACTGCCTCTGTGCAGAGGGCCCATTCTGGATGCTCCCACCCAGATGATGGGAACAGAAGGAGCAGGAAACATGTTAGTGGGGATGTGAAAATGCACTATTGGCTGAGTAGCTCTGGCAAATATTCTCAGAACATTCCTCCTTGGTTCTCGGGGTGAAGAGGAAGAACATTCACCCCAGACTGTGGGGGTGGGGAAATCTGCTCTTCATTAGGGGGTTATTGTGTGTAGTGGGATCAACCCTTGCAGCCTGAGTGCTAACAAGCTGAGGCCAGCTCTTGCCAGCATCCAGAACCAGGCTCCAGAGCTGGGAAGGATGAATTGTCAATATCAGCTCTTAGTTCTTTCTGGCCTTCTCTTTTAGCCAAAAAAAAAAAAAAATGCTTCCTATTACAGAATTTATCTGTAAGTAGAAGAGGAACAATCCCCTGTGTCAGGGATACAAGTTAATGAAAATTCATTCACCAGCTATTAAGCTGAGAAACCCAGTAATCGTAACAGGCACATCTAGCCAGTCTTTCCTACAAGCTCTTGGTCTCTATTCCTCTTCTTTTGCTTCAGTATTCACAGAGATGATCTATTGCATAAGTCAAGTCCGTTTCACTCACTGACACTCAGGGTAAGACAGTAAAAGCATCTCTAAGTATTTAAAACAGAGAGAACGCATTACTAGAAAAACACCCAAAGAAAAGATGGAAGATAGAAGAAACCAAACAGGAAGTGATGAAATGCCTCAAAATTATCCTCAGCAAGAGTCTCCAGGCACCTGAGGCTCAGAGGAGAAAGAAAGGAGGTGGTGTCACCAGCTGAGGTGTTAGGCTCACGGGCTGAAACCAGACAGTGGACAGCATGGCTTTAGGCACCAAGGCCCATGGGGGAGAAGAGGCACCTTCTAGGTACAGGACAGGAAAGGAACACCCCTCGCCTTCCTTCCTCCCATCCTACACTTCCCTTCAGCACTTCCCACTGACCAGCCCAGACAGAACCGAGGTGGCACAGGGCATGCAGCCTGCAGCTCCTGGTATGCAGAATAAAACAGGGGAGCATGGGGATATTTCTAAGGCATGCCTATTCATATTCGGTCTGCCCAAAATCACATTCTCAGATAGAATATATTACGTCGCCAAACACTAGATGAAGCCAGGGCAGCGCTGCAGAAGAGGGAGAAGAAGGATTGTAGGAGCAAGAGGGGTTCTGGACAGCCAATAGAATCAATTAAGCAGGCTCATAAGGGGCTCATGGGGTGAAAAACACAGATCATGTCTGAGCCTGAGATAGGTCCTCTGCAACTATGCGATGGTTGTAAGGCTTAGTGTTCTTGTGGGACTCCCAACAATGGGAGTGGGGGTGTCTTTGACACTTTTGCCCCTTTACCTCCTACTGGATTGTCACATGCAGCCGTGATATGAGAGTTTGTGCCCAGTCTTATGCCATGTTCAGTGGATATCACTGGGAAACCTGCTCTCCCTCTCTCTCTCTTATGTTTATCTTTTTATTGTTTTTATTGAGCTATATGTTTTCCTCTGCTCATCTCCGTTCTTCTCCCCTCCCCTTCTACCCTCTCCCATGGTCCCCATGTTCCCAATTTACTCAGGAGATCTTGTCCTTTTCTACTTCCCGTGTAGATTAGATCCATGTATGTCTCTCTTAGGGTCCACTTTGTTGTTTAGGCTCTCTGGAATTGTGAATTGTAAGCTGTTTTTTTTCCGTTATGTCCAAAAGCCACTTATGAGTGAGTACATATGATATTTGTCTTTCGGGATGTGGGTTGCCCAACTCAATATGATGTTTTCTAGATTTATCCATTTGCCCGCAAATTTCAAGATTCATTTTTTTCCCACTGTGCAGTACTCCATTGTGCAAATGTACCACATTTTCCTCATCCATTCTTCAGATGAGGGACATTTAAGTTGTTTCCAGGTTCTGGCTATGGCAATGCTGATATAAACATAGTTGAGCACATGTCCTTGTGGTATGATTGAGCATCCTTTGAGTATATACCCAAAAGTGATATTGCTGGGTCTTGAGGTAGGTTGTTTCCTAATTTTCTGAGAAATCACCATACTGATATCCAAAGAGGCTGTGCCAGCTTACACTTCCACCAGCAATACAGGAGTCTTCCCTTTACCCCGCATCCTCTCCAGCATAAGTTGTCATCAGTGTTTTTGATCTTGGTCATTCTCACAGGTGTAAGATGGAATTTCAGAGTTTTGATTTGCATTTCTCTGATGACTAAGGATGTTGAGCATTTCCTTATGTGTATTTCGGCCATTTTATATTCCTCTGTTGAGAGTTCTCTGTTTAGGTCTGTACCCCATCTTTTTTTATTGGATTATTTGTTCTTTTGATGCCCAATTTCTTGAGTTATTTGTATATTTTGGAGATCAGCCCCCTGTCCAATGTGGAGTTGGTAAAGATCTTTCCCAGTTCTGTAGCCTGTCATTTTGTCTTGTTGACCATATCCTTTGCTTTGGAGAAGCTTCTCAGTTTTAGGAGGTCCCATTTATTGTTTGTTTTAGTGTCTATGCTACTGGGGTTCTATTTAGGAAGTACTCTCTTGTACCAATGCGTTCAAGTGTACTTCCAACTTTCTCTTGTATGAGGTTCAGTGTGGTTGCACTTACATTGAGGTCTTTAATCCATTTGGACTTGTGTTTTGTGCATGGCAATAGATATGGATCTATTTCATTCTTCTACATGTTGATATCCAGTTATGCCAGTACCATTTGGTGAATATGCTTTCTTTTTTATTTTATATTTTTTGCTTCTTTGTCAAAAATTAGGTGTTCATAGGTGTGAGGATTAATATCTGGGTCTTTGATTTGGTTCCATTGGTCCTTCTGTCTTTTTTTTTTTAAGGATAATGGAGTAGGAGTGGATTTGGGGGAGAAGGGAGTTGAGGAAGGGAGTTGGAGGAGTGGAGGGAGGGGAAATTGTGGTAAAAATATAATATATGAGAGAAGAATAAGAATTTAAAAATATATACATATATTTGTACTATGTCTTTTTTTTAATTAAGACACTGGAGTTTGGAAGGTACACACACACACACACACACACACACACACATACACACACACCCCCCACACACCATAATTTTATATCCTTCCTAACCTAAGCTTTGCCTGAGAGTTAAACTCTCAACCTTCCTTTTCACCCCTATCTGATAGGAGACCTGGGAAGCTTTAAGTTAAGCAAGATCAATCTTGGAATCAAAGGGTTTTTATTTGACTTTTGAAAGCCACAATTAATAAGAAGCATATTTGATGCAAAGAGACAATAGCTAAACAGAACAATCCTTTGGCATTCTGGAGCTTGATGGCCAATCATTGGAAAATGAGCAAGGAGCCTGTCAGGGAACACGCTGTGGCTCGGCAACAGGGACAAGGTTCCGCGAGGTCAGCGCTCAGTCTGGTAAAGATGCCTGCAATCCTGTGCAGATGTGAACATTTTGCCAGTGGCCCTGTCTGGCGACACTGCTCTGAAGATCCTCCAAATATATCAGTGGCCATGCAGCCACCAGGAGCCCCAGCCTTCTGTGACCCCTACATCAGGTCATCTATGGAACCACAGTCACTCGGCATGCCCACACCGGGCACGTCCTCATTCAGAGGGCACCCTCATCTGTTTCCCATCAGTTCTGCAAACACTTGCTCCTACGGACAAGGCTCCCCACCAGCAGGCAAACTGAAGCCCAGGCAGTTAGGAGTTGAGTTCAGGAAAGGGGCACACCTGATCTGAGAAAGCCTTGCTTGTCTTTACACCTTCCCAATGCTGAGCTGCCTGCCAGACATTAGCCTCAGAGACTGGCCTGAGTGTTTGCTCTGGCTCTTTTAGCTGTTAACTTTTGGATCAACTTTAGATTGATTTTAGTCTGCAGATTGTTTTCTCCAAATTAATAATTAACTCACATAAGCGTTTTTTTTTTTTTTTAGGTCCATTCCATTCTCTTCCAACCTAGCTTTGAAACCATGAACAAATAAACACTTCTAGCTGGAGAGATTTCCAGGCAGCAGGCAGCAGGCCATTGCAGAGAAAGCAGGCTCTTCATTAGGGGGAAAACTTCAAGTCTCATTTCATTTGTGTCTCTTCGGCTCTTGTGGGAAATGCCAGACTTCTCTGAAGGGGCGATGGGCAAGACTCAAATATTTCAGAAACGTTTACTACTTCTGAAGATTTTGGCTGGCTCTGCCCATGTTTCCATTTCATCCATCCAGACTAGATTCTTTGACTTCACACTGCATTGCCGGGCTAGAAAAACATCACAGTGACCACAACCCATGTTTATGAATTTCAGATCAAATTATCATGGAAATTGAGCACAAAACAATTCTCTATTTGTCTTTCCTAATATTGTGGGTTTTTTTTCCCACATGGGTGTTTGTGCATGGACAGATACAAATAGATTCAACAAGACCAAATTCTCCATATGGGAACAGTGCAGTGTCTTAGCATAGGTGACTCCATTGAGGAGGCACCATTCTGACATTAGAACTCAGCAGGTAGCCCCCAACAACTGGCAAAACAGGAACTTAACCCATCCAAGACCTAGTCCATAGTTCCAGGATCCAGGAAAGTCCCTCAATGTTCTAACTTTGCTGTTTGGCTCCTATAGTTTCTCACTAACTGTTCTTGCTAACTGAAGTGTGGTGACCAGGATGTGGTTTTTGTGTGTACAAGGCAAGGGACAGTGAAGCTCAAGGCTACATGATTTGGGTAAGTTCACTGTGCAGCCATTGGCTGGTAACACAGACTTGCTATTCGGTTTTAAGAGTGTCCGCGTGTGTTCTCTGGTGGAATTACCTCACAACAGCTATTTCTTTTCTGACAGCGGGATGACTGGAGCTTTGACTTGTCTCATCTGAGCTCACAGGGAGAGCTGCAGGCAGGACGTGGCTGAACTTAGGATGTTCCAAATGGTGTTGCTCAAGTGTTGGGTGCTGCTTACTGTTGACTAGAGAGCCTCAGTGCTTCCAGGAGAACAGGATGTACTTATTCATGATGTCATGGGCTCAGCACCCTTAGAGAATGGGTATAAAGGCTTATGAAAAGGTCTAGGCTCCCAAGCTTGTACTATGTCACTTTGGAAAGTCAAAGGGAGTCAACAGAAGTGTCTGAACTTCAGAAAGTGGAGCAATTTTCACTGTCTTGATGACGTTAATGCTGGTGCTTTGCAAGTAGTCTTGGGCACCAGGAAGCGTGATTCATGGCTGGTCATTATTACTTTGCTCCTCTGTATTATTTTTGTCTGGAGAGGCTTTTAATCTATCAGTAAAGAGGACAATCTTTGGATGCTGTTGGCTTCAAATCCTACCATGGACATTTGCCAGCCCTGTGGCATTTAGGTGAAGAACTCAAATCATTCTGTGACTGTCTTCTGACAGGTGATTTAAGGAGAATAATAATGTGTGGGCAATAATTAAATGTGGTCATGTCTGCAAAGCTCAAAGCAACTTTAAGTGTGTCATAAAACGCTCTGCTCCCACCACTGAACTGGCTTTCCTGAAGAGGTGAGAAAGTTGCCTCATTTCTCAACTGAAGGCATCAACCTGTCTCTCCCTCCCTCCCAGCATCAAAGGCAGCTAACTAACTACAGTCTATTTTTCTCTTATTATTTGTTTGTTTTTACATACCAATCCCAGTTTCCCCTCCTTTCTCTCCTCCTACTCCTCCCACCTTTCCCCCATCCCACCCTCATCTTCTCAGAGGGTAAGGCCTTCCCTGGAAGTCAACTGAGTCTGTCCTATCACTTACTGAAGCAGGACCAAGGCCCTCCCCTTGTTCTCCGTGCATAGACTGAGCAAGGCATCTCTCCATAAAGAATGGGCTCCACAATTCAGTTCTTCCATTAGGGGTAGAGTCTGGTCCCACTGCCAGTGGCCCCACATACTGCCCAAGACACACCATTGTCACTTGCATTCAGGAGGCCTAGTTCAGTTCTATGCAGATTCCCCAGTTGTTAGTCTGGGAGTCAGTGAGCTCCCACTAGCTTGGGTCAACTGATTCTGTGGGTTTCCTCACCATGGTCTTGATCCCATCGTTCATATTATTGCTTCTCTCTCTCCTCTCTTCGATTGTGTTCCGGGAACTCAGCCCAGTGGTCAGTTGTGGATGTCTGCATCTGCCTCCATCTGCTTCTGGATGAGGATTCTAGCTTCTCTGGGTTTGTGAACTGCAGGCTAGTTATACTTTGCTTTCTGATATTCACTTATGAGTACACACTATATTTGTCTTTCTGGGTCTAGGTTACCTCACTCAGAGTGGTTTTTTTTTCTAGTTACATCCACTTGCCTGCAAATTTCAAGATGTTATTTTTTTTACCACTGTGTAGTACTCCATTATGTAAATATATTACATTTTCTTTATTTCCTCTTCAGTTGAGGGGCATCTAGGTTGTTTCCAAGTTCTGGCTATTACGGATAATGCTGCTATGAACAAAATTGAAAAAATGCCCTTGTGGTGTGAGTGTGCATCCTTTGGTATATTCCCAAGAGTGGTATTTCTGAGTCTTGAGGTAGACTGATTTCTAATTTTCTGAGATATTGCCGTATTGATTTCTATAGTATCTGTACAAGTTTGCACTCCCACCAGCAATGGAGGAGTGTTCCTCTTACTCCACATCCTTTCCAGCATAAGATGTCATCAGTGTTTTTGATCTCAGGCATTCTGATTGGTGTAAGATGGTTTCTCAGAGTTGTTTTGATTTGCATTTCTCTGATGGCTAAGGATGTTGAGCATTTCCTTGAGTGTCTTTGGGCCATTTGAGATTTTTCTGTTGAGAATTCTCTGTTTAGATCTGTATCCCATTTTTAATTTGATTATTTGGTAGTTTGATGTCTAGTTTCTTGAGTTCTTTGAATATTTTGGAGATCAGTCCTCTGTAGGATGTGAGGTGGGCAAAGATCTTTTCCCATTCAGTAGGCTGTCGTTTTGTCTTATTGACCATGTCCTTTGCTTTACAGAAGCTTCTCAGTTTCAGGAGGTCCCATTTATTAATTGTGACTCTCAGTGTCTGTGCTACTGGGGATAGAGATTTTTTTTCACATCATGTTGGGAACGTTAGGCATCAAAATTTTATTGTTTGGCTGTTATTAAACACACAGAGAACACACAAACACACACACACCAGCAAAATGCACACTTTGGGGCAGTGATCTTAAAAATGAAGATTGTACCCCATGGTTTCAGTGGGAGTAGTGAGTGTCTGGAATAAGTGATTCCTATTGTTGCATGACAGGACTTGGCTCCTGACTGTGGGACTGAGTGCGGTTCTGTCCCATGGGAACCTCAGCCTCATTTGCATACAGTAAACCACCAGTTACTTGCATCACCTTCCATTGGGACTTACATGACTGAGGGTGGAAGGGAACCTTAGATTATTAGTGTGGTACAATACACTGCTAAATACTTGACCTAGATCCCCTCCATTAAGGCATACTCATAACTTGGTATTCTAGAATATGTAGCTGAAGATTTCTGTGAGGTCATTAAAGTATATCCTGCTGTCTGATACACTGTCTGATACAGGATATTGGGGGTAGGTCAGCATTATGACATCAGATCAGTGGGCAAGCTTACAGAGACTCAGCTGTCTTCTCTATAAAATGAGGCAGTACTATTTGCCATGCAAAAGTGTAGTAAAGTTAAGAAGAAAGTATATAAAGTACTCAGTGCAGAGCGCATATTAGGAGGATTAAATTAGAATGGGGCAAAGTGCCCACAAGTAGCTGGCACATGATAGGTTTACAGAAAGTCATTTTCTACGTTTACTCTTCACTGTCACCTTGACCGGATTCAGAATCGATATCAAAGCACACTAATGCGTGTGTCTATGAGAGCAGTTCCAGAAAGGTTGATATGAGAAAGGGAAGTCTACCCAGAATGTGAGGAGCACAGTCCCATGGGTTGGGGTCTGAATGTGAATAACACGGAGAAAGTGAACGGAGCACCGTCTGTGGTCTCTCTCTGGCCCTGACGGCTGAAGCGGTATGACCAGCCACCCTATGCCCCTGCTGCATGGCGTCTCCACTCTGCTGAGCTGTGCCCTCAAACCACGGGGCAAAATAAACCCTTCTTTGTTTCTGACAGACACTTAGTCACAGCAACAATGAAAGGAAATCCTGTCCAGCACCGAGGGGAGTTTGAGCTTGAGGCTCTTCATTCATTTTGATACAAACTAAATGCATTTGGCTTCACTGATAGAATAAGGTAGCATTGCACCACTAAACATGATTATGAAAATTTAAAGTATAGTAATCAAAATGAAATCATTCGTATGACAATTTCAGCAGTAATTATGTTTTTATTTCATTATGTGTGTGTGTGTGCGCGCGTGTGTGTGTGTCAAGAAGCTCATGTGGAGGTCAGAGAACAACTTGCCAGGATCAGTTCTTTCCCCCACCATGTGGCTCTCAGGGCTTGAGCTCAGGTCTTGGTGATAAGTAGTGCTATTGCCCACTGAGCCATCTCATCAGCTCTCTACAGTAATTAAGTTTTATACTATATCTATTTTCCACATAGAGATAATTTCCAAAAGCTGGGAGCATGGCTCGGTGAGTTAAAAAAGAATGTTTGCTGTACATCCCTGGTGACCCGAGTTTGAATGTCCAGCATAGGAATGAGTGTGTTGGCGTGTGCCTGTCACTCCAGCGTCAGGGGGAGGAGTGAAGACAATCAAATCCCAAAGACTTCCTGTGACAAGTCTGACCAAAATGAAGTTCAATGAGAAATTGTCTCAAAATAATAAGTTAATTAATGAAGCAGAGAACAACAGAGGCAGACAGTAGACATTGAGATCTGGCCTCTACACACACACACATACACACACACACACACACACACACACAGAGAGAGAGAGAGATACACACACTGTTTAAAATGATATCTTCTCAAGCCTTCCGGTAACTTAAAGACTTAGACTGACTCTAAGTCAAGTTAATGGATGTTTATCAGATACCTAGACAGTTTATAAGACTGATGAAAGAATATTACTAAGTATAAAGTTCTAGAGACTGATTCAAGGTTAAGCAGGCATCCAAGATGCATTCCCAGTCTCTTGTGACAGTTTCTTGCCACAACAGGGTTGCACTATACAGCCCTGGTCACTCTGAAACCATAATCCTCCTGGCTCTGCCTCTCACCTGATCCAGCACACCTGGCTGCTTCATATATGTGTGGACACATACACATACATATTTCACTAGTAAACGTGATTTTGCCACTTTGAGAAGCTGTGCTATTAAGGGTGCATAGTGGATATTCGAATTGGTAGAAGGTTCATGAAAGGCTTGTCATGGCCAAAACTAAGGATTAAGATCTATTTATGTTATACTTACATTTTAAAGCTGTTTTGCAGCTCTTTAATTATGGGTGATGGACACGCAAACTGCCTTGTCTGGTAGAAACAAATAGATTTACTACTTCCTTGAGGGAAAATCCAGTTTTTGTCATCTGTCTGTGAGTTGAGCTAACTCCTGTCATCTTACCCAAGTTATCAGCCCTCCCCAACTTTCCAGTTCTTCCAGATTTCTTCAATATTTGGCTACAACACACAAAACTGACTTTGATGAGTTATCACCCATCTCCAAGGGTTATTTCCGGGGACCGATAAACCCCAGTGGGATAGCCTTATTAGGTCTATCTCCCATGCATGTGATCTAGAGCCAGACTAAGGCTCGTGTGACTTAAGAGGCACAGGGTACACAGTCCACTTCCCTCTCTGCACCCACTACCACCAACTGCACACTGGGCTCCATTAGAGGGAAAAGATACCAAATGATGGCATTAAAGTGAGAGCTTAGATCATAAGAGAAGATAACTGGGCTTCCAACCTAGAGAATATCCACAGAAAACTTAATGAGGGAGAAAGAACAAGAAGGCCAGGCAAGATTCCCTAATAAGTCCTGCCTTCTGCCTGTTGACTTGGTGGAGAGAGAGAAAAAAAAGGGGTAAGTTCTTTCATGCAGTCTTACATAAGGATTTAAGGATATGGGTGGCGCGCACCTTTAGTCCCAGCACTCAGGAGGCAGAAGCGTGTGGATCTCTGTGCTTTTGAGGCCAGCTTGGTCTACAAGAGCTAGTTCCAGGATAGGCTCCAAATCTACAGGAAAACCCTGTCTTGAACTCCTCGCTCCTCCCCCCCAAATATTTCATCCAACCTCATTACAGTCCAGTGAAAGGCAAAATCCTCACATCTTGAGATCACATAAATATTTTCCTAAAGTCCTGGAAACTCAACCCCTACTGACCTTTCCCCAGGCCTCTGGTATTATCTCTGAAAGTTAAGTCAGGAAGATAATCAGATGTAGTCCCCAGGCTTGTGAGGTGAGAGGATTTAGGATGGTTATCTGGAAAGGTGGCCTTCAAACTGAGGGCCTTCAAGTCTCTCAAGTCCTCAAGAAGAAATGTATAGCCTCCACACAAGTAGGAGAGGGACCCAAAGAGATGGGTGGATGTACTTCTGGTTGCCAGTTCCCAACTCAAGTAGAGCTATTATGGTGATATTTTGTTTGTGCTATAACAAATAAAGCTCACCTGAGGATCAGAGTGTGGAGCAAGTCAATAGTCAGCCATAGAGGCCAGGCAGCGGTGGCACACACCTTCAATCCCAGCACTTGGGAGGCAGAGACAGGAGGCTATGAGAGTTCAAGGCCACCCTGGACTATACTAGATCATCCAGTCTCAAAGAGGCAGTGGTGGCTCACACCTTTAATCCCAGTACTTGGGAGTCACATACCTTTAATCCCAGCACTAGGAAGATGGAGACTGGAAGGGATGTGGCTGGGCGGAGAGAGGAATATATGGTGGGAGAGACAGGGGCTCAAGATGTTCAGTCTGAGGATTTGTAGACCCAAAATTCCCCCACTTTGGTTCGAGGATTTCATAGAGGTAAGGACTTCAGTGACTGGCTGCTTTACTTCTCTGATCTTTCAACATTTACCCAGATATCTGATTCTGGGTTTTATTATTAAGACCAATTAGAATTTGTGCACCAAGCTACCTAATTTTATCTGGCCTTGTCGTTGTTGTGCATTTTTCTTTTGCATAAAATTTTATTTGCCAAAAGATTCCAATGCTAGGGGAAACTATTATTAAGCCTCTGAGCCCTGGTATATATCTCTATTTCCCCATCCCTTCCTAGATGCTGGAAGTGGGTGTGAACCACCCCTGTCTCAGATTCCTTGCTAACACAAAGGACTGCTAAGTAAAGGCCAGGAGCAGGAGAAAGCTGCACCCAATTCTAACAACCATGTTTTTGATGAAGAAATTTACTTCTAACTTTTCCTAATAAAACTGAATTGATCTATACAATGAATCTCTCAACAAAGAACAGGAGCTAGGAACCCTCCTTCTGCCTGGGCTCCCGGTGCCTCCCACCTCTTGATTTCCTCAGTTCTTTTCTCACTACTTCCATGGCCCTATATATCCTTAGGATTCTGATTCCAGCTGGAATAAGTTGTTCTCAAGGGTCTTACCTTACTATTTCATAGAGAACCCACGAATGGCTATGCACTATCCAGAGGGCAGCCATCACTTCCTAGGGCCTTTGCTCCTTTCCCACTGACACCCCCTTGCCTAGAACATTTTCTTAGATATTTTGACTCTTCCCACTGCAAGAATGAAAAGTAGCACTCTCTCTTCCCCTCCCTAAGTTTGCTCTTGAGACAATTTTTTTTCCCAGGAATTGATGAGAATAACTTCATTCATCAAGACAGGGTCATGTTGAACATGAATGACCTTATTCTTTCAAATTTAAAGAGGTTCCTGTTGTCATAACTCTTTTATAATGATATGGAGAAAATGTACCAGGACTCTGCTAATAAAAATATATTTTGACCTCATTTGTTATGACACATTTATAACTGATGAGAACATAGGGTTTATCTTGATTCTTGACCCACAGACCAGGTCTATTCCTGGCCTGGGAAATGGGTGTGCTTTTCTGCAATAAACTGAAAGATTTGAAGTTCTAATAACTAGTCTGGGGGACAAAGACAAGTGCCTTAGGGTAGATGCTATCTAAGTGAAGGAAGAATTTGGAATCTAAAAATGGATAACATGGACACTAAATACTTCCTCTAACTTCTCTACAAATCTTAATGATATCTACATTGCTCAATTGCACTTTTTTTTTTGTGCCAGTAAACTCTATCCTATGCTCACTTCTTGCTAGCTCTTCCATCCTTTATCAACCTGTTTCTTTTCATCCACATCTTGCTTGTGGCCCTTCACCTTCTGATTCTTCTGCATGTCTTACCTTTGTGTCTGACTGGCTGGCAACTGCCATCTGGCTGGCTCCAGGCATCTCCTTCCCTCTCTCCCTTGCTTTCTCCTCTTCTCTCGTTCTCATTTCTCCTCTCTTCTCTCCTCCTACTTACTCTCTTTGCCCACCAGCCCTGCCTATCCCTCTGCTGCCTAGCTGTTGACCATTCAGTTTCTTATTAGACCAATCAGGTACCTTAGGCAGGCAAGGTGAAAAGGTAACACATCTTTACATAATTAAATAAATGCAGCAAAAGCAAATGCAACACAGCTTCACATAGTTAAAGTATAGTCTGCAACATAAACAAATATAGCACATCTTTCTATAGTTAAAGTAATATTCCACCACAGGTCTCTCACCAGCAGACTCTGAGTTTGGAATTGTTTTTACATGTGAACTAAGAACATAGCCCCTTTGCAATATTTTCTTGCTTTTAAAAACTAGCTCTTTATTCTCCAAATTTTAACATTCAGAAATTAAAGAGCAATATACAAACCATTAAATCTTTTCTTTAGACACTTGCCTTCAAAAATCTCTATATGATTGGCTGTCATGGTCTTTACTGCGCTCATCCAGGGTCTCTTGGATGTTAATTAAGCCATGAATATGTTTAATAAAATACCATCCTCAACAGGAGACTTTGCAGTCATGGGAATGCCCAAAGCACATGTGAAGATCGGAGTACAAGCTTGGGCATCAGTCCTTGAATTCTATCTTGTCACTCACTGTTAGCTTGGTTATCTGACCCGTGACCTTCTAGGACTCCTCTTGTCTTTGCATTGCATCTTGACATAGGAACGCTGGGATTACAGATGTCCGCTGCTGTGTCCAGGTCAGTTCTGAAGATCTGAATGTGAGTCCTTAGGACTACGTGGCACATGCTTTATCTGTTTCGCCATCTCTCCCCCACCCTTGTCTTTGCTTTTCATTCCCAACCAGTGTCACTGGGAAAAGTCATGCAACAGCTGTGATTAGTTTGATTACAGAATCCCCTTATCTAATCTCTAAAGGGCCCTGGGTGCCTCCCCAAAGCGTTTACTAATCCTGGTTGCTCTCTATCACATTTCCCAGAGTACATTTTCCAAGTTCCCCTTTTCTTAAACTCCCAACTCATGTCAGCATCATGGCCTGGACCTTCCTGCATGTAGGACTCAGGCTGCTGACTTATTCCTTCTCCTATGAAAAGCCTTGTTGATCCTTCTTAGCCTGTTCATGGCCCTTCTCCGGAATTGGTGGGCGGAGAGACACAATTAGGGTGTGAGCTCAGGATCTCTGACATTGAAGCCACCTCACTGTTATTCCCACCTCTGCTCATTCTGATCAGTGTGGACAAAGGAGCTGTTGTGTAGCACTGATTTGGTGTCCCCACCACTGCTTCTCTAAGATTACTGCTGTGCAGTATTTTGAGCACCTCTGAGTCAGATTTCAGTTATTTCTCAGTCTTGCTTGTGTGTGCCACACCTCTCAAGGCTGGGTCAGCTGCATATTACATTTGTGTCCCGACGACTTCTTTTTCAGATTACACACCCAGATAGGGAAAGAAGCAGAAATGAGATCAGTGTCACCACGAATCAGCCAATTCAGCCCCACCCCCCATTTGTTTAGATCTCCTAGTTAATTTCTAATTGGTCTTTTAAAATATATGGTAAAATATGATTTTTTAAAAAACTACCATTTTGAATGTGCAGTTCAGCAGCGACGTTAAACACACACGTGTGGTACAACCACCACCCTGTTCAGTTCCAGGACATTTTCACTTCCAGCAGTAAGAAACATCACACTTATGTCTCTCTCTCTATGCCCCTTACAACCCTCACTGTACTTCCCAGCCCTCTGAACTTGAACCCTCTATGCACTGCATGGTAAATGGTGTGCAGCGTGTGTCCTTTCACGCCTTGCTTTCTTCATGGCCACTGCTGCTATTGAATGCATCAGAATCTGATTCCTTTCTAAGGCTGAATGAAAGCATCGTATGTACAGACCACTCCTCTGTCCACTCCTCCGGCCATGTGCACTTGGGTTGACTCTCCATTGGAGATTCTGTGCATTACGCTATGTAGCTGAATGTACAAATATCTCTTCAAGTCCCTGCTTGGTTCTTTTAGGCATGCTCAGAAGTGGAACTGCGGGACCACATGGCAAGTGCACATTAAATTTGGGGTTGGGGATTCATACCAGTATCTCTATTTTAACAGGTTTCTGGACTGGTTTACCTTCCCTCCAGCAATTCACAAGGCTTCTATTTCTCCCCACCCACCTGACAAGCTGCCCAGGCTACCGTTTGTCCTGCTAATCAGGGCCATCGTGATGGGAGCATCTCTCCATGCACCTGATCTCTCAGATGATTTGTTGGATTGAGTACCTTACATTTGCTCAATAGGCCTCTGAATTCTCCTTGGGGGAAAATATCTATCCCTGCAAGCAAGTCCTTTACCTATTTTTAACCAAGATACTTGAGATTTGTGTTGTTGTTGGTCTTATTGTCAATATCACTTTAAATAAACATTCATTTGTAGTAAGATGAGTGGGAAGGCTGTGTTCCTAGCTAGCTTAGCTCCCAAAATAACCACACAGAAATTGTATTAATTAAATTACTGCCTGGCCCATTATATCTAGCCTCTTCTAGGCCAACTCTCACATCTTGATCTAACCCATTTCTATTAATCTGTGCTTACCATGAGGTTGTGGCTTACTGGGAAAGATTCAGCATGTCTGACCAGCATCAGTCTCAGACAGGAGTTTCTCTGTCTCTCGTCTCTGCCTTCTTCCTCCCAGAATTCTGTTCTGTCTTCGCCGTCTATCTAAGTTTTGCCCTATCAAAAGGCCAAGGCAGTTTCTTTATTCAACCAATGAAAGCAACACAAATACAGAAGGACCTCCTATACTATTCATTTCCTTTTTTAAGATTTCAAAATTAACATGTCAGCTACTTTAGGAATTCAAAGTCACATTTGATCCTACCACTTGGAAAAGCAAAGGATGGTGCATTTAAAGTGTTCCTTTAAGTAGTTAGAGGATTCTGTGGGAACAAAATGAATGCAGTAAACAGCCACCTCAGACACCTGTGAGAACGTGTATCTGTGTATCTTGCTCTGTCGATTCCACCCAGATCTCCCATGCTGGATGCCCCCCAGCCAGTTTCAATCAAAAACTACCACAGAATTTTCACTGCCTCATAATTCTCCATACTGCCGGACTTGGGGTTCAAATAGCAAGTAGGGTATTTGGCATTTTATGCTATTGAGATATGACTCCTTCCTGTATAGAGCCTAACATCATGAAGCATTTCCTGTCTTGTCATTAGATATGAGAGGCTTTTTCTCAAAGCCATCAACCTTTTGGTATTGTCTTATTTTATTAATTCCTCATCCTACTTCAAGCTGTATCAGCGTAGGTTTGCTCAGGTTTTTTCTTTCCACAAGGCGATTGCATTGCTATTAGTCTGCTAACTTCCAAGATGTGGTCTTTATTTAATTACCTAAAAATTAAATTTCTAATCAAACTTTATTTGGAGAGGATGTAGTTCACTCTGTAGACACAGTACAATCTATTTAACTGAATAATTGATACTTATGATCTAGCTTGATAAATTATGTATTATTTACTAAAATATTTCATGAATATGTACTATATGTATGATAATAACAAAACTCTTCTAGAGCCTTCCAGGATGAGAACTGTAATCAATAGGCTTCTTGACATCCCCAGTGCTCTGGTTGTCCCCTATCTTGGCCTAGTTGACACCTTGCTTTCTCCGTGTGACCACCATTTCCCCTAAACATCTCAATGCTGTGTTCTAGCTCACACCAAGTATGTCTCCAGGTTAGAAAGTGGGGTGAATATATTTAAATCTTCTTGTTACTGTTTTAAACTCTTTGCCCCCCAGTCTCTCTCAAAACTGTTCAGTTTTCACAGGTGCTTGCGATTGTCCACTCTCTGCCCCTCCCATCCTCCAGTCACCCATCCTTCTCTTGAATTGAAGGCTTTGCTTGGGAGCCCTAGGCGTCCCCCATCCTGTTTTCGTAGTCTCTGGGTAGCTTCACCAGACATACAGACAGACTCTAAAGCCGTGGCCCCCCTGCTCTCTCTCTTGTTCACCTCTTGCCACTACAGATGTCGACTCCCAGGGTCACAGCCCAGACTTGGTCACTGCTGGTGCTTCCACCCTGATTTCACACGTTCTACTCTCTGACAAGCACCTTATCAGAGCTTCTGGTCTGTGAACCCCATCACTTTTCTGCGAGTGATCCCTCAGCTCTGTCCTCACGTATTTTAAAGAACCTTTTGCCGCAATCATCTTTGACTCTTGGTTCCCCTCTCTCATTGTTAATACAAGAACGTCAGCATTCCTTGGGCTAGCTCACTGCCCTCCTGGTCTACATTCAAGCAGTTTTCTCCTCATTGCTGGGTGGAGCACAGTGGGTTGATTTCTCTTTAAATATGTCTTCACAAGCCTCAGGCAAACACTGCCTAGGAAACCAAACAAACTTGCCCAGAAAATACATTTCTCCCTTAGGTACCTTAAACTTCCCACATCTATCCTCATCCCTTCTTTCCGTCCAGGCAAAGGCCTTGCTTTACACATCACTGAGCAAATGTGTCATTAGAATTGGACTCCTCCAGTTTTCCCAAGTGGAATGTATACAGTTCTAGGTTTTTTGTTTGTTTGTTTTTTGCTAAAGTAGAAGAAATAATACAGCTTTCCCAGCAGTGATTTAACCCCTTCACTCCTTAGCTTTGTTCCCTCTGTCTCTCTTACAAAATGTGTTACTCTTCTGTTATGGCAGTATGTTGTATACTTGCAGTTCAGAGAGCACAGCCTGCTAATGCCCACAGCCCCTGTTCCTTCCCCTTTCCTGGACTCCATGCTAAATCTCAGGAGTTTCCCTTGATTTCTCTCTTTTGCACTTCTTCAAACATACCCCTAAGTCCGTGAGCTCTGCTTCTGCTATAAGCTGTTGTCGGAACCCTGGCCTTCAGTTCTAAGTCACTATCCTCTTTCTTCTGAGCTGGAATAGCCATCAACTGGCACACCCTGTTACCTCTGTTCATGTGCCCTATCATGCAGTCTCTACCTGACAGCCTGCTGTTCTCACAGAATCCCACAGCAGAACATGTGATTTCCCCCAAATGCATGAGCTGGAAGTTGTCTACTCTGGTTCCTGTCTAATTCTACTACCATCTGATGACCGTCTGTTCACAGAACACAAAACATCTTTCTTGGATGTACCTAAATCCCTTTTCGCCACCTGCCTTCTTTTGTTCTTTCGTTCTCAACTCCAATACATTATTCAAGGAGCGAGGCCCTAACCCCATATCTTAAGTGTTCTTCAAATGTGACTTTCATCTCAACACCGTTTATTTCCAATAATCATGTTTGCTTACTTGACCTCAGCAGTGAATTCTTTGTTTCTCTTGACCACCCTTGGATTCCCAGGAGTCAGAGCAATGCTTAAAAGAAGCACACACACAAACAGCATCTGTTAAATAAGTGAATGGCTATAAAACCAAGTGTTGTTCTTTGAACGCACTGTCTCACTTAATCACGGTGGCTGTCTTACAAGGTGTTACTATAATTATTTCCTTCTGAAAAGTGAGGTTGAGAGGGATTATTTCATCAAGACACACATAATTAGTATAGACTCCATTCAGTTTTTCAGGTGTATATAACAAGATGCTACAGCCTAGGTGGCTTAAATAGTAAGAATTTATTTTCTTATAGTGATATTTAGAAGTTCAAAGTCAAAGTCTAATTCCATTTCTAGTCTAGGCCCTTTTACTAGCTTTACTACCTTATTGCTGTGCTATGTGCTATCACATGGCCTGTGCATGTATATGTGTGTGTGTGCATGTGTGAGGGGGTGGGGAGACAGAGACATAAATAATCTAATGTCTCTTATTATAGGGACACTAGGACATTAATCATGGAACAGAGGCAGCATCAGGAACCCGGGATGTTCAGTCACCACTGAAGGGGGCTGGGAATGACCTCTTGCCCAAGGCTCCTCATCAGCCTATGCTTCTCTCTCCTCTTGTGACACTCATGGCCTGCACTGGAACTATGAACTCAGCAATCTCCTCCAGGGTCAATGAGTTCTTCTAGGACAGGGATATTGTCAGGTTAGGTGACTGTACTGGCATTAAATTAGCTGTCCGTTAGTAAGACAAATACCTGGGAAAGTCAACTTAAAGGAGGAAGGTTGGTATTGGTTATGGCTTCTGACATTTCAGCCCTCAGCCACTAAGCTCCATTGACTGTGAACTTACAGTGAGGCAGAATCATGGTGGCAAATGTGCAGGAAAGCAAAGCAGCTTGTCTCGCTGAGGACAGAAAGCAGAGAGAGAAAGTGGGGAGATAAGATGTTCTCCAAGACCACAGCGTCACCTAGGTCCTGTTTCTGGGAGCTTCATCTCCTCCCAGTGGCACTACAGGCTGGGGAAACAAACTTCTAACACATGAGCACTTAATGGCATCTAGATCCAAACTCTAAAAGTCAGTCAGTAGACAGCAGAAAGCAGTATGAACAGGCTGGCTTGTCACCTCAACTATTATGATCCTGGGCCCTAAGCCAAGGGATGCAGTTATTGACTGACTACATGCTCACAAGTGGGTATTCAGAACAGGCCAGGAAATACCACAGTAGGCTCTTGGATGGCGGTTTTTCTTTTTTTGTATTTCTAATCTTTTACCTTCTGTCTATTTTTCTTGGTATGAGGGCCCCCAAAACTTGGATCATCCAAGTTGGATGTGTGGCCTATGTCTGTAGGAAGAAAGTGGGGAAGAGAAGAAGAAAAAGAGAAAAAAAAGACCTAAATCACTTGAGGTGGCTGGAATTTTTCTCAGCCCCCAGACACTGACATCCCAAACCCATCAATCTATGTGTTTTTCTGAAACCCTTTAGTGAGATATCATGTTTAACCAGAAAAACACACATACCACAAACAAATCTTTCAAACTGATTGTCCTTGTGTGACAGCACCTGCCATAAAACACTGAGTAGCATTAGAACATTTTGGGAGCTAAAAATAATAATCCTAGTAATTCTCCTACAAGTCCCTAGACACAGAGAAACACCTCAGAAGTGGCTTCCGGGATGCCCTTGTGTGCCTTTGGGAAAATCCAAGAACTGGGGGACTCATTCCTCAGCCTGCAGCATCTGCCAGAAGAGAAGGTGGCACTGTTTTGGTGGGGGTAGAGAAGTCCCCCGGGTGGCAGAGAAGCAGAGTTTACCATCTTTCAGCACAGTGGGAGAAGGTCAGTGGCAGTCTGGACAGGTCTGTGTGTTATTAAACTACTAAAGCTAATGAGTTGTCAGAGCAAAGACAGGGGACCATGGTCTTGGTCACTGAGTCACCTGTTTCCTAAAGGATAAATCTCCGACAGATACCATCTTACCTAGACTAGGTCAAAGCCTCCAGAGATTCCCCCCTCTCTCCCTTTTCCTCCCTTCTTCTCTCCATTTCCTCCCCCAACTTTCACACACTCCCCACCCAAGACTTCCCTTGGAATGTTCTTTCTCACACTCTGATAAAGGTCTGTGGGTCAAACTTGCTTTGATTCTTGGAATACCTTTGCCTTTTCCTCCTATTTTCTTTTTTTAAATGAGTCTTGGTATTCAGATTTAAGAGGAAAAAAAGCTAGAAGTTATAAACTTGAGCCTATATGGAAATTAAACTATTGAGTGGTGGGAAAGAGGAGACTGTTATCCTGATTATCTCTCAGTCCACATGACCCTCAAAGCACTAGGTGTCCCAAGCCACCTCTGTAGCTGTCCCCTCACGCCCATTAGAACTCCTCTAGAACCGAAGCTTCTAGCACACACAGACAGACAGGGAAAGGGAAGAGCCTCTTTGGCACTGGACCTTAAATGGTTTCTCTCATTTTTTTAATGTTAACCATTATCTATCCACCTATTTTTTAGTTTTTGAGTGCTACATATTCAACAGAGGATTGGAATTTTTTATTTTCTGGGTTTGGCTCCTAAATTCTCTGCCCAATTTTTTTCCTGGAAAAACAGAATTGGAAACACTTCAAAGCGAGTTTTGGAGGAATTGTCTAAGCTCTCTAAAGATCGGGGTGGGTAAAATGAGCGAGCTCTCTGCATAGTTCCTTGCCTCCCATCCCATGAATAATGAAATGGATGGTCTCCATCTGTGGTGCCCCAGAGTGTTCCTGCATAGCCTACTCCTAGGAAAGTCGCACTAAGGGACCTTCTCACACTGTCCGTCTGTCCGTTCCTCCCTCCTTCCCTCCTTCACCTACTCACACACTTACATACTCACTTATTTATGCTATCTCTTGCTAAAAATATAAATTGTCTCTATCCCTATGTCAGGCATGATAGTGACTGTGGGTCTTCAAATACAAGCTCCCTTCTTGGTCTCTTGCTTTTAATCACTTGACATGAACACTGCAATAAAGGAATGCAGCGCAGATCTCAAAATCATCTTTTTCCTGCACTTGTCCCCAGGCTTCCCAGTGCCTAATTAGGAAGCTGCATAACTGAGGGAAAATTGGTTCCCTCTCTACTGTGTATCAGCACATTGCTGACACCTGTGCTTGTTTTAGACTCTTGTGAAAGCAGTGAGGGTCCTGAGGCTTCCAGGATTTGCAGATCCAGCTGACGTATTGCAGCAAACCTCTTAGGAGATGTGACCATAGGACCTGTTTATTGTCGTGAGGCACCTAGACCTGGCTAGACCTGTGTAGATGAATGCACATCCAATCTGATCAAGAGTAAGAGATTCACCACACAGAATAATTTAACCAAGGAAAATGTCACAGTATTTTTTGCAACAGGGAAGAGTTCCTGGTATATCTATGTGCTTTGTAGCATGCTAAGACAGCATTTAGATATCATGTACAGTGTTTGAAGATAATGTAGCTGGTGTGATGACTTGAGCCATTGCCTCATTTCAAATAGAGTCCATTTCAGAAATGCTGTAAGCGACGGAAGACTTAGTTTGGCTCATGGTTCAAAGGGTTACAGTCCATTATAGCAGGGCAGGCATAGAAAAGTGACCCAGCATGTCACACATAAGAGTAGACCAGGAAGCTGGCAATAGCATCAACTAGGGGCAGGGTAAAACAAAACAGAACAAAAAGGCCACACTTCAAAGACCTGCTCTTGGTATATAACACGCCTAGAGAGAAGGCCAGAAGGTAACTTTGGGTGCTGGTCCTCTGGTGCCTTCTTCCATTGTTTGTTTGAGACAGAGTCTCTCACTGGCCTGGAGCATTTCCATGTAAGTCAGGCTGGTTGACCTGTTAGCTTCCAGGGTTCGTCTTGTCTCAGCCTCCAGTCTCTCCATTGCTGGGACTGCAGGCCTGCGCATCACTTTTCACACGGGTTCTGTGACTCTGAATTCAGGTCCTTGTGCTTTGTGAGGGTGAGTGCTTTACTGAGTGAACTAAGTCCCCAGCCCTGAGAATTTCACGTCTTCAATACGCTGCTTGAATTTCGGTGTCTAACAGTGCCGAGGTTATTTTGAAATTATATGAAAGAATAAAGTTACCTGTTTTATGGGCAGGTTTTGGATTGAGTTTTTACTATTTCCATAGCAAGATCCCAGACTCCCTTTTTACTAAGTGGCTGCTTCATCAGTTACCAAAAGCTCTGGTTTCTTCCTCCAAGACATCAAATCCTACATGTTGTCTTCATCTAAGTATAGTTAAGGTTCTGTAAAACACTTGTTGAATGATAGAAATCTTAGTTTCTTGGATTCCTCTTCTCCCTGCCTCACCCCATCTCCCTTCTCAGAAGCTGCCCAAATAATCCTCAGAGAGCATAATACTGGAGAAACTACTGAATCATCCCCTGTGTTTCACAGACTCACCATTCCCTGCAGAATTAAGTTCAAGTTCCTTGGTCTGACCTTCCATCCCCTCTACAGTCTAGCTGTTGTCTCTCCCTTTCCCACATCTAGTTTCTGCCACCTCACACAGTTTGCTCTTGAGGATGGTGGATTCTCATCAGGCATTCACATCCTTGGAGCAAGTTTGATGTAAATCTCGAGTGAACGTGCCATCACCCAGCCCAGATCTTCCAGTTTTCAGGTCAAGCAGCATCTTGTCAATTTGAATGTGAAGTGTTCCCTAACTCATTACAGGAAACCAGCCAGGTCCGTACTCTCTGAACACTCCCACAGCAATTAGCAAGTTTCCATACCTAAGTATTGGACAGGACTAGAACTAAATCTCAGTGTTTCTCTTCCAGGGGCCTCCTACTCTTGCCACCTTGGGCTAACACAGGTGATTTCACTTCCTCACTAGTTGTTGATTTACCAAAGGACACACGACCATTGGGTTCCAGCCATTGCAGTTTAAGGAGTAGAATAGAGACTAGCGTAATTTTCTTATTCCTAACTAACTTCTCTTTCCATCTGTCCCGGATGTAATTGTATAAAGTCTTCGTTTCTGTGTCAACTCCCATCTTGCCCCAAGTCTGTGGTCAGAGCCCTGACAGATGAGAAAAGCAAGTGCAGCAAAGCAAAATGGAGACTTAAGTCACCCTCACCTGGAGTCACCCTGCTCTTGGATTTCTTTCTGTGAAGGATCCTTTATCCCCACACTCCTGTTTGGCCTTCAGGTCTCTTGTGTGTGGAGGCATCTTCATGGAAACAGCAGGAAACTGTGGTGTGTGTATGTGGGGTAGAGATGCTTGAGATGTCCTCTTTCTAACACTCCAAACTGGGAATTTGACTGTTTGGCATTCAGGATTCTTCCCAGTCTAAAGAAGCCCATGAGTCTGATCATGCTCAGTGTGTCTGGGAAAGGCAGCGAGGAGCTAGAATTACTCGGTGCATGGAGGATTCTGGAGGCCCGCCATTGGTATTCTACCTACGTCAATGCTACAAACACTGTCACAAAGTATTCTTTACACAAAACATTTTTCCCCTTTCTTTTCTTGTCAGAGAGGAATTGGAGCATATCAAAGGTAAATTCTTAGATCAAAAATAGCAACCTCTGAGTGAACTTCATTTCCCTAAAGCTCGGAGATCACCGAGCAGGGCTGGGCAGGGGATAAAAGGCTTGATAATAAAACTCTGGACTGGAAGTGGGTTTGGAGGGCTGCTACTAAGATGAGAATTTGCCTTGAAGTCAGCAATCAATTCTTCAAAGAATAGTCTAGCAAATCAAAGACTTGTCATTTGTTTGTTTTTAATTTTCCTGCAGAAAGGAAAATTAAAGGATTTAGCAGCACAATTTTACTGCATTATCAAGAATACAGAGAAAGGGCAAAGAGCTGCCACCTCTTGTCTTAAAGGACAGTTTAGCTTAGACAACCTGACTTCACCAATAAGCTGTTGACAACAGCCAAACCCTCTTACCCTTGGGGGATGAGTTCTAAGTCACTTAGTAAATGCCCGAAAACCCAGATACTACCAAAATCCTTGTATACTCTCCCCCCTTTTTTTGCTGTATGTACATGCTTATAATAAAGTTTATTTTATAAATTAGACATAGTAGGAGAATAGTAACAATTAATAATCACATAGTATGATTATAACAATCATTTATATGAGCAGGGCTCTTACTGTCTCTCTGAATAGATTTTTATATACTCACCTTCTCAGTTAAAGGGACTGTTTCACAGCCTCTCTTTGTCACATCTAAACTGCCAGCCTACTACTTGCATTTTGGGACCAGATCATTATTCTTTGTTTGCATATCTGTTGATAACCATTATTGAATTAAATAAGGGTTACTTGACTACAAGTACTAGGATACTACAATAGTTGCCCTGGTAACTAAATCCCTAAGTGATTTAGGGGATTGGTAGCCTATATAGCATGGATACATGGACAGAATCCATGTCCCAGACTGGGTTGGGTGGTCCAGCACAAGATTTCATCAGCTTACTCTAAAATAGTAAGCAATTATAAATTAAAATGTGTACATTGCTTATTTCTATGATTTTCCATTTAATATTTTCAGACTTTGGTACTCATGAATAACTAAAGCCCTAGAGAATAGTACCACAGCTCAAGAGAGGCCACTGTATATTGTGATGTTGTCAAAGTAACTTAGGTAGTTTAGACTTCACAGTTTTCCTGTATTGGAACCAAATGAATTTCATTTTTACACATAACAAAAAAAAATCTTATCACCATGCTTGGTACCACATGGATAGAAAGAATCCATTTTTATCATCAGCATAACCTGCAAAACACCCTGCTGCGTGCTTTCCCCAGCCTTTGGCAGAGGAGACGACTGCTCATTTGTAGAGGCTGCCTCACTCTGGGCATGCGCAGTTGCTTAGTGTGCTCCAGCCAGCCTTCTAAAGAAACAAAATAAATGCTTGTTTAGTGCAGGAAAAGAATGAGAACCCAGCATCCCAGGCACCAGGAGAACATGAGCTCATGCCCAGAGTTACCTGGGACTTCCATTTTAACAGTTGAGGATTACACCATGATTTCCCAGCAGGCAAAAACAGTAATCTGAGTAACTGCTTAGAGAGCTCACAGAATCTAGGGGATAAATGTCCTCACTAATTTTAGTTCACCGAATCCCGGATAAGAAAGTCACCGCTCCTTGAAGGAAGTTCCTACCTGCAGCTGCTGGTGTCAGTACTGGAATCTCCTGGCAAGGTGACCTTCAATGCCTTTGCCTTATGACAGGGTTCTCAGAACTGTCACCCTCCCTGAGCCCAGGGACAGAGCTGTAGGAGTGCCCCACTATTGGAGGGAGGCCGCTTATTGGTTCCCAGCTGCTCAGCCCCAAAGTAATCACACACGAACTATATTATTTTAAAGGCTGCTTGGCCCATTAGCTCTAACTTCTTATTTTCTAACTTTTACGTCTTAATTTAACCCATCTCCATTAATCTGTGCATCACCACAAGGTCATGGCCTACCAGCAAAGTTTTAGCACGTCTGTCTCAGGTGGCAGCTCCGTGGCTTCTCTCTGACTCCACGTCCTTTCTTTCAGCATTCAGTTTAGTTTTCCCTGCCTAGCTCTGTTCCCCTATAGCTCTGCTATAGGCCCAAAGCAGTTCCTTTATTAACTAATGATATTCTCAGCATACAGAGGGGAATCCACACCCCACCTGCCTTCCTATGATAAGTCCGGGCTCCCAGGAAGGCACTTCCTCCTGTACCGGGGCAGCAGCCCCAGAAGGGCCTCTCTCATGTCAGAACAACTCTTCCCAGGGTTCTTCACCGCTTTGACATGAAAATAGCCCTCCTGATTATTTGGGCAATTTCCCTAATCCATGAGCCTAGGGCAGAAGGAACCAGGTGCTGGGGAACCGTAATAAAGCATGGTGCTTCTGGAGATGCAAAACCAGCTACAACACTCGTGGGCATGCACCAAAAAGACTGTTAAGTACAAAGATACTGACAAGATCATATTTGTGGCTTGTCTGTTCACCGTGGACAATGGAGCCAGTCCAGAAGTTCGTCAACAGATGCGCGCATAATGACAATGTGGCACACACAAACAATGGAATTTTATGCAGCTGCGAAGGAAAATGAGATTGGAAAATTTGCAGGAAAATGGATGGATCTGGAAATGATTATATTAAGTGAGGTGACTCGGACTCAGAAAGATGATGCATATTATCTCTCATATGTGGACCACAGATTTTAATGCTTTTATGTATGTCTGCCATTATATATTACATAATATATAAATATGTAAATATATTTAGGAGTAGCTGTGGTTATTGGTCATGAAACTAGAAAAAGGACCACAAAGTGGGTAAATGAGGTCTTGAAGAGTGCAGGTGGTAAAAGAACACACATAATATGAAATACATGTGACATGAAACACGTGTGACACGAAAGACACGCGTCATGAAAGATGTGTGGCATGAGACACATGTGGCATGAGACACATGTGACACGGTTCACATGTGACATGGACCACGTGTGACATGGAAGCCTAAAGGCAGCTGAGGGGGTTGGGGTGGGGCAGGGGAACACCAAGAAGGGGGAAGAAGATCAACAGTCAACAGCAACGCTAGAAAATGCCACAGTGGAGGCCAACAATTTGTGCGTGAAACACAGGTTCAGCACAGGTTCAACATAAAACGAGCTAGTGACATCCACAGAACTGGTATGGAAGACTAAAAGTGTAGCCAGTGGCTGCCACTTCCTGCCATGGCTCGGTGTGTGCAAAGCAAGTCGGTTTTTCAAAATTGTCACCTCCACAGACACCAAGTAAAACCCAGAGGCCTCAGATTATCTAAGAGGAACAGGGATAGTTGTCAAGCCAGGAGCTGTCTCCAATTCAGTGGGCTGCTGTCCATGCCAAGGTCATATTGACTAATTACTTCAGGCAAAACAGCCAAATATTCTCTGTCACCTCTGCTCCAAATGTCTCCCTGTCCCTTGCCCTATGACCTCCACCACAAGTGGTGACAATTATTTGTCTCCATGCTGGATGTACAGGGTGACTCAATAGTAAGACAAGGTATTTTCCTCTGTTATCGTTTTGATAATAATTTATTTTATGTTTTTGTTATAATAAGAGCAATGAGTAGCTAAAATGGAGAATCCATTGCTGTGCAATGTGTTAATTTTTATGTGTTTGCTAATTTAATCAATGTAGCCCTCTGAGGCAAGCGCAGGTCATACCTGGTTTCACTCTTAGTGTGCTGGCTACTCAGTTGCTGTCTCTCCCAGGCGTGATCCACCTTTCACTGTCCCTGCTCCATGCCCAGAAGCCTTAGAGACAGCTGGCCTGGCTGCCTTCCAAGCTCATGCTGGTAGATCCAGGATGTCAGAGGATGAAGGAGCATTATGGGGACATTTATTCCACATCCCTTCTTTACTCTTCCTTGGGGACCAGTTCTTCCAGTAGCTGCATCTCTCTGTGGATTTGGCAATAATTCCAGGCCAGCCTTCCCTCCCTGGGAAGCATGCTCACCTGGCATTTTGTCCCCTCTCACACCCCCAGCCTAGTGATGGGACAGCATGACTGCTGCATTCTGGGTGGCTCTCACTTCACTCCTCACCTCTCCCAGCAGGCGCTTTGCTAGAGCCTCTTCACTGGAACCCCTCCAATGTGAACCATACGTATTCCCTCCAAGTCCCTGACTGATGGGCTCAGTGTACGATAATACGCATCAGAGATGCAAATCTTAGACACAAACAGTGTTCAACAGCAGGGTCCTGGGCCTGGAAAATGATAGTAAAGAAAAGAAAATTTAAAAGGCAACAAGAAAGTTGTAGAAAATCCTCACAGGGACTCACAGGCTGATAAAAACTTTTTCTGGAGAAGGACGTTGTGTTAGGCCTTCAAAAATGGTTAGAACATAGATACAAGGACTTGAAGTCATGTTTCAAATATGAGCAGGAACAGTGAGGACAGAGATGCAGATCACATCTAGGGGCAGAAGGGGTTAAGTCTCTGAAGTGGAGTACACATATGGGCGATGTTTCCCAAATTGCTTCTTTAGAATCTGATTGGCCTGTGAAACATTACTATCATACTGAAAAAATCAAAATTTCTCCATCAAATAAGATTGGGTACCTTTGAATAAATGAACTGAACCAGGTAGATTTATTCAGAACTTCTCAGAGTATTTAGGATGCTAATAAGCACATTGAACTAAACTTTATTTTCAAAGATGGCCTGTTAATACCTATAAGGAATATAAGGGGATACTATTCAGAAAATACATATTGTCCAATAAGATTTTATGATACCGGGGGGGGCTCCTGGTAGAGCAATTTAGAACACAATGGGGCCCCCAAATTCAGAGAACATGGTAATGTCTCAAGTCATAGAAAAAAGCAATTTAGAATGCAACCATATATTAAGCTAAGTTGAATTTATCATCTTGATATGACTTGCAAAGAAACAATGGTGATGAAAGTTTAAACAGAGGTTTGGACTTATTTATGTCCTGGACAATATTAGAGTCCCAGTAGTAAAATTTCACATAAGTTATATCCTGTTCTTAATTGCTAGCCATTCAAATTATTTTAGATTTAATATTTTTAACTAATTAAAATGTTATCTATTAATTCATTTGATCATAGATTATATACAAACTGTTCGAGCCTTTAGGATCTAGGATCCTTGACTCCTAGATCTCTTGGCTGCACTCTGAAGGAAGAGGTTACAGACAACAAAGGAAAACAAGATGGAATTCCTGCTCCCGAGGTGCTCTGAGCCACTTGAACTTCAACATGCAAATACATACAATCAGAAGATGCTATTTTTATGCAGTTTCCTGAGAGCAAAGAGTGATCTCGAACGTCCAGCACCCGAGGGACAGGAAGCCTGCAGGGAAGGGTTGTGTCTGAGCTTGAAGTGTGAGTAGAAGAACTTGCCAGACAGCAAAGCATGAACAACGCTGAATTCAGGCATCCAGACTCCATACTTAACCACATAAAAGCTTGATTCTTATAAAAAAGAGAGACTCCAGTATCTGTAGATAAATATAACCATAAATTGAAAACAATACAATTTTCAAGAAAATGCTTTCTAATTTGAGAGAAAATTTTGTAATATAAAAAAATCTTGGATGTCTCTTTTGTTCTTGATCACGAGGCTCTTGATGAAGTTAGGGTACTCCAGAGGAGCCCAGCGTTGGCCTCTGGAGAATTCTCAAATTTGACCAAAGAAAATGAGAAACACGCAGTTATTTAGACATGTTTCTAATTTTTCAGTTTAGAGGAGTGCCCACAGATTATGGGAAACTGGCAATGCCAGAGCCTGCTTCCCTTCCTGGCAGTTTTAGCTCCCTCTGGTCTTCAGCAGGGTTAGAAGGAAGCTCTCCCTTGCTCTGCAGCTTCTGCTTGTCACTGAGTCCCACGAGTATCACTGTGAAGTCCAGTATTTGCTATTGTGCATGTGTTACATTTATATCTTACAGCTTCGTATAGTTGTATTTGGTGAGAGGCTGGCATATATTTTTAACCACTTAGAATGAGAAATCTCTAATAAAACTAGGGATTTCTCAAAGTTTTAATGTATTTATTTGCTTTTATTACATGTTTGAACGACTTTATAGTCTTAGCGGGTCATCTTGTTCCTTTTTTATTTAACTATAGAATCTGTTGTGCTCTTTTTAAAAAACTATGTAAGGTTTTAAATATAGCATTGTAAGGAAGAAATCAGCTTCTTCCCTTAAGACACTAATAAATATAAATATGGAGAGCTGTCAGTATTGGTGGTTTAATACATATTTGTTGGTTAAATAAGTTGGTGATGACATGGAGATTAGAGGAGGAGACATGATTGTAAAATTTAAATGGGCAACTTTTCCCAAAGTCAATACTAAGAAAAGCATTCTCGCTTACAGAGCACATCAATAAAAACATCTGAGGGCTGACTAGAGACCTGAATTAATTTATTCTTATCAATTTTGAATTAAACATTTGGCATTAGTATCATAACAATTTGAGTCATCCATTCAATAACTTCTGAAACACTTAATGAGCACCTATAATAGCTATAATGATGATTACTAATAACCATAGCTGATATAAATGTAGAACTTATTTAATCCTGAGTATTGTGCTGAGT
The DNA here is from genome assembly GCA_004026605.1 of Ondatra zibethicus. Classification (NCBI taxonomy): domain Eukaryota; kingdom Metazoa; phylum Chordata; class Mammalia; order Rodentia; family Cricetidae; genus Ondatra; species Ondatra zibethicus. Next base: position 5,647 of record PVIU01006081.1, on the reverse strand, counting down.
GATTTATCTTGATGACTCCCTCAAACAGCCCTTGGTTAGCCCCAAGTACTCGTGAGAAAAGTGAGGCACAGAGAGTCACATCCTTTACTAATGTCACCCAACAAGCAAATACATTCTAAATTGTTTCCAAGTCAGTTTGAGTCTAGAGCTCCACGTCCTTCTAGAGTTTAGGTCCTTATGGCAAACCCTGTGGATGCCTAAAGATCTTTAAAACATGATGTGCTTTCCCCCACCCTCGATGTCACAGACTCAGACTCGAAGAGGGTGTCAGTTGATGCTCTGATCGCAGACGAGAAACCAAGGACGGTGAGCGAACGATGTTCGAACACTGTCGAAATCACCAAAGGAGTAAGAAGGATGTGGAAATGGCTTTTATTTAAGTTATGTTTAAATGTTACATTAAAACACAAACATCGTGCATGTTTATGGGCGCTGTGGGATTTCAATATGTGTGTAGACTGTACAGCGTTTTATTTTAACAAGGAACTAGATCTCTTCAGAAACATTCTGATGGATAACTTCCTCACAGACTAACTTGCTGAAGCTGAGTAGGGATCTTGGCCTCCTATAAAATAAGCCCTAAATTGAGTTTCACAGTTCGGAGGTAGCACTGAGTCTCTCGTGGTCCTGTGGCTCTGGTTTCCAGTTGTTACTCATTCTCATTTCACCTTCTACTGCAGGGCCATTTAATAAGTCCTTAGGAGTGCCCGTGCAACTGGGAAAAGGTAGCAGCGGGTGCCCACAGGAGGGTGGTGAGAGTTGGAACAGCTTACTCAGCTCCTTACTGGAAGACTAGCAAAGGAGGGCATGGGGACAGTACAAAGACTCTCAGCTGTGAGGCACGCCATCCCATGCTACGAGGCAGCAGAAGTCTCAACCATGCTGTCTACTAGAGTAGAGCTCAGAATCCTAAGTGAACACTTTAAACTCCTCGGTGCCCCACCTGCAAAATGGAGGAAATCTTAGCCCCTTGCTACAGGTTGAAAGCTTATCCCCAAGTCCCTGAATTCTCATAGGAATAAGTGGGATCATTATGAGGTAGGCACGCCATGAAGTAAATTACTATTATGGAGGAATGGGATTTTTACTGTGAGGTTGCGTGTGGTATGAAAGGGAGCCTGCTAGGTTTGTACATGCATCCCCTCCCCACGAGGTCTCCGCTATAGCAGCACAGACTCCATCTTAGGTTTCTCGGTCACTAGACTTATGAACAAAATAAGTTTCTTTTCATTATGAATTATGCAGTCTGTGGTGCTCATGTGACAGACTAACATGCCCCACTTTCTCTATTTATCTTGAAGATTATATGCCGTAAAATATACTCCACATCACTGAGCATAATGTATACATTTAAGGAACACGCCCATAATCTTTACAGCTGAGATGCTACTAGCTCTGCTCCCTTATTCTTGCAGTTTTCTCGTTTATACAGTGACAATTCTCTTCTCATCCTACTGCAGTGCGATTCTACAGACCCAGTAAGATGATGTATGTTAAAGCCCTGCCCGGAATCTGGGGATGTATCGCAAAGGTAAAGCGTTAGGCCTGCTTGGCTTGAGCAAAGTGCTATACCTAATCTCCGGTACTTCCAGGGCAGGGGGCAATAAAGCGAAACTCCCAGGTCTCTACCGTTTGAGTTTCGGTTCAAATCCCATAGCCTCAGGGAAGCTTTCAGACCTGACATAACAATCAATGATGCTCTCTTCCCCATTTTTCTAGCTCATGTCTGTTCCCTGACCTATGCTATGTTTCAGTTTTCCTCGTGTTGGATTTTGTTTTATGTCCATGATATTTAATGCCCCGCACCATGAGGGTGGAGGGCATTTGTTCGCTGAGTCCCACAGCCCCTGAAATTTTCTGCAGAGTGGATGGACAGTAAGCTTGCAGGCCTCACCCCAGTTCACTTTTAACTCCTCAATTGCAGTACCCATAAAAATGTTTGAAAAGGCAGCGAGGAGGGGGCTGGAAGATGAACAAATACAGCATAAGAAAGACTAAACATCTATGCTCAGCATGAGAACACCTGCTGTGTACACAGCACGTTGCTCTCAAAGGTCAAAGTACTCTACAAATCCATCGTGTTGCTGTCCATACAGACATCACACAGACAACCTAAGAGCCAAGTTTCTTCTCTCTGACAAACCTGGGAAGCATCTAAAACCAACAAGTCATATTTAAACCCTGGACCCTTCGTATTGAGAACTATTGTCTGTAAGCTCTATGGGTAGACGACAGCAGCATCTGGAGCTAGCAGAGAGAGGGATGGATTCTTAGGCCCTTCGTGCCTCAGTTTCTCTTTATGACTGATAGGAGGAATATTTGTTCTCTGAGGGTCTACTTTGAAAATTACAGCTATTAGGGAAAATGAGCAATGGATGTCAAAGTAGGCTGAGGTAGTGCTGGAGAATAACGCTTCAAAACATGACCTTTTTGCACAGTGGATTAAACACAGCTAGTGTTTACCAGCCGCTCTCTGCCCGTAAAGAACTGTTCCAAACCACTTTCTGTGTGCTCATCTATCTAGCCCTTAAACCAACCCCAGAAGCCCTGACTATATAGAAGAGGCTACTGAAGCAGAGAAAGGTTAGAATAAAAGCTATGTAGCTTGTAAGTAGCAGGTCCTGGCATAGTACATGGGACATAGCTATGGGATCTTGTGACATAGAAACAGTGGCAATGAGACCATGTCACACAGACGTAAGACAGGCAAAGCTGCTTTACTGGGAGAACAAAGGAGCTGATCAGGCCACTCCGCTCAACAGAGGCAGCAACAAGCTTTTCTTTAATTTTGGGAAAGAGTGGGTTGAAGTTTGAAAATTGTTCATTAGTCCTGGGCACAGCTTCAAAAGATGTTTTCCTTTTTGTGCACAAGTATTCAGGCCTTGTACTTGTGCAAATGGGAAGCGAATTAATCTAGGAACTGCTGACTTCCTCCCATGTCTAGCATCATTAGTGAAGTCCTGGAACTCACTCTGTAGACCAGGCTGACCTTGAACTCAAAGATCAGCCTTGAACTCCTGCCTCTGCCTCCCGAGTGCTGGGTTTAAAGGTGTGCAACCACCACAAGGCTTAGGACTTTTCATGCTTACATCAAGAATGACTGAGTCCCTTCTGTTGCTGGTATTGTCTTGCTTGAACAACCTACTTCCATGGTTTAATCTGAGACTCATGATAAGGCTAAGGGACTAGAGGACTTGAATATGTGAGAAAACACAAGGGCAAGGCAAAGAAACTCATATCAGCTCAGAGGCAATGGGGCCAAGTGAACCTGTATTATAGTCTTGGACAAAACAGTTCTTAAATGCTCAGTGAGTAGAGTTGAGTAGCCTACAACTCCAAGAAAGGGTCGACACGGTCTGAACACAAAAGGGTCAAGTCTTTCATCCAATTTTAGTCATCCGTCAGTTCAGGCTCAGTGCCTTCATGTTTCTGTGAAGTAAAAGAACCAATTGCTTTGTTCGCCCAAACCTCAGACGAGCTTCTGGTGCTGAAGCTGGTAGGTAGCTGTTGTCATGTGTCTGAGTGGCCTCTCAAGTTAGTAGTTATTCAGTTAGCTGAGAGCAAATGATGCTGCAGGGTTTATCTGGGTTTTTCTCTGGTAACAATTCTCTTGACTCTGTCATTTGTGTGGCCATCTTGAACCCTATTAGGTTTCACTTGGTTTAGTCATAAGGAAGTTCAAGTCCATAAATATTTCCATTGGGAGCTATAAACCTCGTGGAGACCCATAATTTAATTTGTTTTACCTGTATGATTTAAAAAGTTAATATAAGCATACCCTGGATCACTGAGATCTGTCTCAACGCTACATGGGGCCAAGGCAACTTACAGAAGGCAGAGTTCATTTGGGCTGAGGGTTCAAGAGGGTGAGAGTCCATGATGATGGCAAGGCGTAGCAGAAGAAGCAGGAAGCTGAGAGTTCACATCTTAGGTCCCAGGCACAAAGCAGAGAAGGTGAGCTGGAAATGGCACCAGACTTTGAAGCCTCAAAGCCTGCCCTCAGTGACAGGCTTCTTCAGGTAAGGCCGCACCTCCTAGCCTACCACTGGGGACCAAGTGTTTTATGCCAGAGACTGTGGGAAACAATGCAGCCAAACCACCACACACGGGCTCTCCCAAGAATTAATCTGGCTTCCTGTGCCTGTGTGTGCTATTCTTTGGCCCTAGGGGGTTACCACTGTTATTGTGATGCTAATAAGGAAGAGACCTAGTAAGAACAAAGGCTATGTGGTAGGCAGAAGGGAGAACAGACTTGAGAGGAAAAAATCTTAAGGGTGCCCCACATACCAAGAGTGGTAGAGCTATGGGAACCCTTCTGGCACTCAGTAGCCCTATGCGGTCAACAGTTGAGGAAGCAGTACTAACCTAATCGTACTGTTCTGGAAGATAATTTTTGTATTCAACTTAAAAATCGGTTTGGGTTTTATTCTTCAGTTGTTCAAAAGTTTAAGCTTTATCTAGCTTCATGTATATAATCACATTAATGGGTTTTTTTTTGAAGAAAATTTAAGCTAAGACTGGAGAGATCTAAGAAAGCTTTGCCTTTAATGTGGTGGACTATACTAGTTTTCTTTTTATTTGAGGTACACTGATCAACAACGTGTTCAGGGCTTCCCTATTTAAAGGCAAAGACAAACACGAGCTCATTGGGGATGTCATTAACATCCTGGTGTGGAATAGGATGTTAGGCCCTCCCTTTCTGAGGGCAGGCTGTGACAGGAAAAAGGAAACATACTCTGGGATTGACATGGGAAAAAAAAATGACCTCTGTACAAAATCTTGTCCTTCCATTGAGTGGCTGTCTGACTGTGAGCAAGGCTGGGTCTTTCCAATCCTCCAGTCCTTAGGGGTTACGCACAACACCCTCACCCTTTCCATCTTCCGGAGCTGCATGAAAGGTTGGTTCACAGGAGGGAATGTGTGGGGGAGACGACCCAGGCTGTGGCACTGGATACTTAAATAGTGAGGTCACCAGGCTGGCTTGGAGAAGACCCCCAGCTGTGGACTCCTTGGAATGATTTAGGGAAGCAGGCATCACAGGCTAGGAGGTGGCTCCACCAGCTGGTGCCCTGGTGCCCCAGTAAAGACCAAGGCAGGGGCGTCATCAGCCATCCCCTGGGAAGCTGCCAAGCCGGCAATTCCCCCCGCTGTGTTCTGGACTCATCACTCAAGCGGCTGAAGCGCAGGGCCTGCAAACTTGGTAGTCCTGCCTCTGGGTTACAAACTGCTGCTCTCTGGACATTCTTGAGGCAGAGGTAAGTTGGGAAGGAGGCTCCGTCATCACACTATAAGGCGCACAGATTGTGCGTGGGTAAGGAGCTCACAAATTTGAAGTGAACTTCGCAAACCTGCCCTGGAGCGCCCCATGCACCCGGTGTGCTGGAGGGGACCGCCCTTGCGGAAGCACCTCGCCTTTGCAGACCTCAGGCAGTCAGTGCGAACCCCCTAGAACTCGGTGTGTGTTGTCGAGAGCAAGAGGGTGTCCCTGGCAGGAACGGTCCATCGGAGCGGCCTGGGCATCGAGAGGCGGCGACCCGTTGATGGTGAGGTGCAGCGGAGACCCACCTGCGCAGGGCCGCAGGGTCTGAGATCTCTGAATGGCAGGCTGAGGATGAAGGCGGGTGGGGGGGAGTGGTGGGGGTGGGCG
>PVIU01006080.1:0-106132 GCA_004026605.1 Ondatra zibethicus | reverse complement strand
GAGGGAGGGAGGGAGGGGAGAAAAAAAGGCTCCTGGGATGCGGTGTCATTACTTGCCTGACAGCTCCCTCACTTTGAGCACAGTAACACTGCCACCTAGAGCCTGAGACCCGCTTTCCTCGACTTGAGCACCACTGTGCAAGACCAGTGTGTGTTCCTTTAGGAGGCTTAGAAAGGGTAAAGTCCCTTGGCGGGGTTCTGGGTAGGGCATCATCCAGAATTTCAGCATCTAACCATTTCAAATTGGGTAGTTTCATTAAGTGCCCACTGTGCACCAAGGACTGAGAAGTGCCAAGAATATAAACATAGCTATGACTCTGCTTTCTCTGCTCAAAGATCTGACTAGAGAGAGGAAACAAACATGTACATAAAACATGAAGAATGAGAAATACTTTCAGTGTAGAAACGCATCCTAGACATGATGAAGTAAAGAAGAAATTAATTCTGACCAGAGCAGTTGGGAGAGGAGGATGATCTAGCCAGAACTTGGAGAAACGAAGGAATTGGAAGCTGGGCATCAGAGGACAATCAGACTGAAGCAACCATGCTTCAGTTGTCAAATGGTGCATGACATCTTGGAAATGCACCATGAATGCTCACCGGAACTGGTTTGCAATGCAGACATTGCCTATAGGAAAAAGAGCAATAAAGATTGGAAGGAAGAACTGGGCCAAATTGTACCTGACTCTGGATGTAAGACTGAAAGAATTTCCAAGTGAACAAGGACAGGATTTTATAAGTTTCATTCTGTCATATTCCAGTGCCTGGAGGAGAACTTAGCAATTAGCAGATTCTCAATTGGAAATTATATAATAATTTGTAATTGAGAATGACAGGAAACTCATGAAAGTTTTGAAAAACATAGTAACTTTTTAAAAAAAATAAAATAACTATAGCAACAGTCTGTAGAAACAGAAAATGAAATGCTTGAAAGATGTCATTAAAATTTTACAGCCAAGGTCTAATTGAACAAAAGACTAGACTGAGCCCAGTGTGGGAAAAAAATGGGAAGCTTTAGATGACCACGTACAATGCTGACAAAGCCTAATGAGGGGGTGAGGTACAAACACACGAAGAACCAAGGGTTGGCGTCACGTTCCTTTCTCAATCACTCTCCAACTTGTTTTTGAGGCAGGTCTGTCAACAAAGCTAGAACTCACCAATTCAGCTAGATAGGCTGGCCACCCAACCTCAGTGGTCCTCAACCCAGGGGTTATGGCTGTTTACTCCTTTTCCTCGGTCTTTAGGTGAGTGCTCAGAACCAAACTCAGGAACACATGCTTCCACAGCAAGCCCCTTACTGACTGACCCAGCCCCAGTAGAGTTGACACTCAGCAGTAGGTGCGCGGCGTAAGCCTAGGTGGTGGCACTGGCCAAGACACGGAACGAACGTGGAAGGAGAAACAGTTGGCTTTAGTTGAGAAATGGTGTCTCTGTTTTTCAAGAATTTAATCAAGTAGAGAAGCTGGCAAACAGTTAAAGATGCTGTGGTATTCAAATCTGGTTGGCCCTGGCACACATACAATCTCTACATGCAGGGACATGGGCACACTCATGTTTGTTGAAGGTTAGTGGTGTTTCTTCTCATCCTGGTATTAGGAATGAGCCTGTAATGTCCTTGGAATTAAACTTGCACAAAACTTGCTCTCTCTGCCTTGGTAAAACTAGAAGACTTGAGGAAGCGTCTTAAGTTTCTACCTCTGGAAAATGGGGACTGGTGTAAGATTTAACTGAGCTAACCTATGGGACATCCCTAGCCCACCATCTGGCACAGAGTGAACACTCAATAAATGGTAGCATGTCACCTGGCTGTACATTATGAGGAAGTGTAAAGACTGGGAGAGTCAAGTTCAAAACCAAGTTTATCATCGGCATGACACTGGACAGGAGAACTGGCCTCTCGGTTTCATCTGACTGATAAGAAGGGAAGCAACTATCTGCAACCTCTATCTCATGGGATAAAATGAGATAATGCACTCTTATCAGCTGAACGTCAGCTCATAGTTAGGCCAGAAGACTTATTAAATGGAATAGTGTAGTGGAAAAGCCTTTGAGTGTCAAAATACTCACTTGACAGAGTGGGGGAAGCCTCTGAGTGTCAAGTGGTTCTAGGCAAGCATGTATCTTTATAATACCCCCTCCCCCAAAGAAAGAGAATTGTCTCTGGCCCCACCGAGGAAATTCTTCCCTCGTCACTTTTCCACGTTCCAGACATGCTTTCATCACAGCACAATTTCCTTTATTCCGTCTTCAATTGAGATTTTAAAAGAAATCTTTGAAACTCCCCAGCTGGTAGAACCACTAGGGAATCAAAGCCCATTTGTCCTCTCCTCTACATGTTCCCGACATGGTCTGCCAATCAAACTCACACTGTTAATCTGCATTGAAAGGAAATGGGTCATTATTTAAAGGAAACAAAGACAACCACAGTGGAGGAACAGGAACAAACAAGGTTATTCAACTTTTGACCCACAAAGAGTTCATTTTGTTTCTCCGCGGCCCTGTCAAGTCCCTGTAGACCACACCAGTAAGGAAAAGCCAAAGGTGGACAGCTGCTGATTCCTGGCCTGCGGCCATCACCCCAGCACCACATCTGTGTTTAGGTGGTGGGATGCACACAGGCTCACTGGGCTGGAACTGAGGGAAATGGAATATGATGTGACCTTCTTCAGCTTAGCTTACAGCAAACACAGGGGTCTTTTTCTCAGTAAGCATTTAGCTTCAGCTAATCTCTTTCAAGACCAGGTACCTACCATTGTGTAGGGGATTCAAAGGATAGAGTGAGTCCTCACCAGGCTCTTGTTGGCTTCACCTTCCTGGCGCTCTTCTCTGCTTTCAGAACTGCCCTCTGGTGTGACCCAAATTCTTTGTCCCCTCACCCTTGTCTTTGCTGAACGCACTAGTCCTCTATTCCTCGAGATGCCCTCATGTGATATATTCTGCTGCCCCTACTCATTTCTAAATTATATATATATATATATAAAAACACATCTGAAATCATATTATTATCTGTAAACCCAGATGGTTCCTGTGGATTAAGCCTCCATCTCCACTTCCTCTGCTGCTGGAACCTAATGCCCTCAGGATTCCTGGTCCTGGAGACAGGGACTCACTCCAAAGGGTTTTCTATCCACAGTTCTAATAAGCTGCCACTTGCATTAGCTTCCCCCTCCTTTCTGCAGCCTCTGATCTTTGGGGAACTGATGTCACACATGTATGCTCAGGTCCATTTTCTATTCAGAACTATTTGGTGGTTTTCATATGACCTGATTTGAAACACACATACAGTCTTGAGTGTGAGCCTCAGTTTTCTCCACAGTCTCTGTGTCTGATCTTTCCCGTCCTGCCAGTTCCCCATTCCCCAACCCCTGAGGGTTGTCTGTTGGTCAGGGTTCTGTCAGAAAGCAGAAAACTCAGCCACTGAAGGTCTGAGAGTACAGAATCCACTTGTGGGACTATTAATAGGGTGTGTATAACATCAGGGGAACAGCATCAAAGCCGCAGAAAGTGACTTCATAGAGATCAGAAACCAGTCAGAAGCCCTGCTTGTCTCAGACCAGAAGGGGCAAGGGATAAAAATGGTATTCAGCTAGGTCCCCCTGGATGCAGAGAAAGATGAGCCTCAGAAAGTATGACACAGAGGTCTTCAGCCTCTGCTGGAGCCTTCGTCTGCTAGGGGTGGGAAAATGACAGGAAGAGGACAGGGAACATGTCATCCCACCATCCTTGCCCTGATGACCTCTGATGCCCCCAACAGATCTCGGGGTAAGGAAGCTGTGCAAGCCTTCCAGAGATATCATACTCCTGGGACACAGAGAAAGGGCAAGAGGGACCAGAAGAGATGCAGTAGAGAGGCAGGGCAAGGAGAGAATAAGCTGTACACTCCCGCTCCGTGCACCCAGTGCTCAGGCAAGTACAACAACTAACATCTCCTGTCCCACACAGCAGTGCATGGCCCTGTGTCCAGGCTCACAGGGGAGATTTCCTCATTGAGAGACAATGAGAGTTACACGTTCAGTATGCCTCATGTCTAGTGACGCACCTGATGAGATGGCACAGAACAAAGACACAAACACGAGACCCATCCTACAGAAGGGTGTTCAAAATATCCCCACATATCCAAACCATGCTCTGTTCATTCAAAAAGAGAAACAAGGGCTAGGAAGGAAACTATGGCCTATATGTGATTGAAATCTGTCCAACACAGCATCTCCTCCAGTCCCTTTCAGGCCTGGATGACATCTGCCCCACACTGCAAGTCCCTCTATACCTCTCAGTCCTCAACGAGCAGCTAAGGTAAAGACTGCTAAAGAAACTAGGGCTTTAGAGCCCGGGCCATGTTGTGCAGAGTCTCTGCCCAGCTGCCAGGCCCCGTGAATTGATCAATGGAATAGTTAGAGCAGCTATGCACTGAACAGTTCTTCTCAGAATAAAGGCTTTCCTCCCCACGCCATACTTGCCTTTTGTCAAGGAAAAGAAAAGAAGAATCAGCCCAGAGTGAATTCCTTAGAGCGGGAGGTTGGTAGGCAGCGGATGCAGGCTTGCACACAGTGCATTTGTCTGAAGCCCATGCCCACTGTACCAGGGCGGGAAGCCTCTGCCTCCAACACTCTGGGACCACCCTGGCTGGGACTTGGTTTCCTTCCTTCCAGGAACAGAGAAGCCATGTTTCCATCCAAAGAAGAAGGTGACACAGGGGTGTTGTGGATATACAGAGCTGGTAGCATCCTGGTGGCTGTGCAGGAGCATGTTCTCAGGGAGAAAGTCGGGAACACTGAAGGATAATCTTCCCATCATATAGTCAGGAAACATTCCTGCTAAGTCTCCAAAGCAAGAAAGCATGTATGTTGAAGCTACACCAGAAGGGTTCGAATCCTAGCTACCCCACTCACTATCTTTGGAGATCTTAAAAAATTTGAGTCTTCTCTCTGCCTCCTTGCTAGAAGACCTAAGCGACTTTTAACTCATGCCATAAGGTGAGCACAGTGCCTAGCACAGAGCAATAGGTCTCAAGATAAACCAGCTGCTGAGACACATGTACAATAGGGATGGCCAGGGGCAGACAGAACATTGATAGGCCGTGCTCTTGGAATACATAATGATAATAGTGGGTAACATTTGTTGATCATTTACTAAACACTGGGCACTGTTGCGAGGGTGTGCATTGCTGTCATTTAATCCTCTCCATGACTCCGTGTTCAGAAGCAGACACTGGGGTGAGCCCTGTTACATAATTTGTCCGAGGTTATTCAGTTGGTGAGTGCCAGAGCTTAGAATTGAAGATCAGCAATAACAAACAAGCCAGAAGCTAAGTTCATGATTATAGTTGGTGAGAAAATACTAGGGAGAAAATGAAAAAATCTGCAGAAACAGAACACAGGGGCAGGTGGTCTGGGCCTCCGATCAAGGTATAAAGCAAAGGATGCCATCAATCATACAAAGAGCCAGGGTGAGAACTCAATGCAAAGGGAGTAGCATAAGAGTTGATGCTGATGGGAGGAAGGTACTGGGGTGTTCAACAAATTGGAATGGGACAAAAATAGCCAGAATGGTGTGAGTGGGAGGCAGAAGGGAGTGCTGGGAGTCCGAAGTACAGCAAAGCCAAAGTGTGGCAAAAACTCTGACTCCATACAGAAGTCTTCTAGAGAGACTTAGTAGGAAGGTTCACCTGGACTGATTGATTCCATGGAGAGAGCCTTGAATGAAAGAAAGCAAGGGCCCTTCGGGAATGATTGTAATAATGTGTAGTGACTTGGACCAGACAAGTATCACAATCATCAAGGACAAGGATGTACTTTGTGACCATTGTGGAATAAAGACATGCTTCACCTCCTAGACAGGATGAGACAAATAAAATTCTTTTGTCTCATCACCATCATCATCACTACCATTGCCACCACTATTAATCACAGTCTCTGGTCAGAGAAGCCCCCTGGATTGTCATGATATCATTCAGGCTCCGAGATGAGGGGCCTACCATCAAAGTGGCAGCACAATGACTCAGCTATGACACAGACAGCCAAAGAAACCCTGGCTATAGAAGTCCAGAAAAAGAGGCAGTACAAATAGCCCAAAGCAGCAAATGGAAGAATGAAGACGTAAAGCAATCATGGGAATTGCATGCTAGATACAACCGACTGTTTATCATACTTCCTTTGCCTGTATTGCCCATAAGGGACTATCAGCATGCACTGCCCTCTTCTTTCAAGGTCTGCATCTTTGATACATTACTACATAATATTGAGCTACTTATTCATTCATGATACATACGAAAGTATTATTGAGTGAATCTGCTCTCTCCCTGTATTGAGCATCAGGGAAATGCGAAGACAAATAAAATATCACCTAAAGGCTCTTGATTTCACAGTGATGAGAACAATTATCATACAATACTACTGAAGTCAGCATGAAGATAAGGAGATGCAGCTGAGTAATGCTCAAGCGGAGCCTTTCACCCAGGGCAAGGGGCAGACTCTCAGGGAAGACAGTGAGGGAACTAGAGAGGGAGTGAAGTGTACCAGAGTAGAGAGCCCTTATGGGGCATTAGAAAGAAAAGGGTAACTCAGTATGATTCAAGTTCCACATCAAGAAGGAAGTAAGGGGGCTCAATGCAGGCCCAGTCAGGAAAAGCCTCTAGGCTACTCTTGGAAATTAGGACATTTCCCAGATTGCTAGGGGACCATATTTTAAGATGCATAGTGGCTTTTTCCCTGTTTGCAATCATTCTATGTGCAGGGCAATGTGGAGGAAATGGCACTGAAGACAGCCTGGACAAGATCCCTGTAGTAACTCAGATTAAAAAAAAAAAGGATAAGAGTCAAAGCAGATGCAGAGAAGAGAGAGGAGGAGAGAGAGAACACCAGAGAAGGCCAAGATGATGTTGTGATTACTTTGTGTGTATGGTATGGGAAGACAGAAAGAAGAGTATTAGATTTTCTACCCATGGATGAGAAATTAGATCAGGTAAAAAGTGGTCCTGTGGGCAAAATTTACTAAACATGGTAAACAATGGGGAGACACTAAATGTTTCTGAACAGGGGAATCATATGATCATGGATATGGTTTAAGGGAAATGCCCATCATACATCAAGCAGTGGCTGAAGAAGAGTCGGTGGTGGTACAAGACATGTTAGGATGTTCCGATGATAGAACATGGCCATGAAAATCTTGTGAGTCAGAAAGAAATGCAAGCAATGGGTATTAGTCACTTCTCTGCTGCTAAGATGAAATACCCTGAGCGAAGTAACTTCATTAGGGCAGAAGGGGTGTATTTTGCTCACAGTCCCAGATTATAATCTATCATGGTAGGGAGGTCATGGGGCAGAATCTTGAGAGAGTTGGTCTGTTGCAAAAAGCAGTGAAAGCTTGTGCTCAGCTAAATGTCTCCTCTTTAAACAGCCTGGGATGACACCTGAATTAGTGTGGTTCTTCCATCCCTCTTCCTTCCATGCCCAGAGACTAAATAATCTCTCACATATGTGCCTGGGGGCTTGTCTCCTAGCTGATCCCAGATCCTGTCAAGTTGACGATTAACACTAAACTGTCACATAAGTTCTTAAAGAGACTGACCAAGAGCAAGGGCCAACACATTTAGCCTTGGTGAACAGGAAGGAAGTATCCTCTGGAACGGGACACTGCAGTGAAGAAAAAAAAAAAACACCTAAGATCACTGCTAGGGGCAGAAGAACATGTATCCCAGGCTCTTGACAGCATCTGCAGCTCCAGAGAGCCAGCCAACAGTAAGCGGCACACATGCAACACACCAAAGGCCAGTTGCTAAGGACACAAAAATGCTCAGAAATAACTGATACATTAAAAAAAAAGAAAGAAAAAAAAACAAGTTGCAAAACAACTCAACTATTGTAATCCTGTTTGTTAGAAATACGTTTGCCGACTGCAAAACCCCACACCAGAATGTTTACAGTTGCCATCCCTGAAAAAGAGAATTACAGGTGATTTTTATTTTCTTCTAGGTGGTTTTTTTTTCTATTTTCTACCAAGAACAAGCATGACTTCTGTAATCAGAAACCCAGCAGAGTTTAAAATATATTTGTTAAGCTCATATAGCATGGCTGTCTTGCAGAATTGAAGAGAGACCTGTCGGCTAACTTCTTTTTTTTTTCCAGTCCATTTATGATCTCTGAGATGCAGAGTAACTTAGATGTTGCTGAAGGGGAAGGTTGGGGGTGAAGTTAAACAGCACAGTGTCCCATGCCACCAAGGAGAGGTCCTGGCCTCTAACCAGAGGGTCCTGGTTAACCCCTTCCCCAACAGAAAGAGCACTCGCTTCAGGTAACCCCTTCTGAGACATTCCATGTCTAAGCCCAGAGAGACCCAGCAGGCTCTGAACCCTGGGGTTCCCCAGCCCTCAGCACATCTCCCTTCCTTTCTTCCTCCCAAAGGACAACAGGATGCTCTTCTTTTCCTCTTCCCTGAGGCTCAACTATAAAAGCTCCATCTAGTAATGAGCTCACCCCTCTCTCTCCCTGCTTCCAAATGTTCTTTCTCAGATTCTTAAAATGCTATCCAGCCCCTCATCATAGTGGGAGTGGGAGAGAGAAGAAAATAAACAGACTTGAATGCCTTTGAAGTGGAAAGAATGGGGCAAGAGAGAGGGGGCTGCCAATCAGACCCTGCAGGTTATATTACCTACACTGAGGCCTGCTGTGTTCACAGAAGCTTCTTAAATATTCTTTGTGACTCCAGAGCTACTGACTCCAGTCTTCAGCAGCTGTTTGCATAACGTTTCCAAAGCAGAAACGGCTCGAGCCTTTTCAGCAAGACGAAGTCTACTTGTTCCTGGTGGAGGAGAGCCATGTGGAAGCAAACAGGATAAAAGGGGGAGTCTCTGCTTGGAGTTTCCCCACTGTGATGGGTTTCCCTGGTCACTCTTGAGCTCCAGAAAAAGGTAGGCCTGGAATTTCCCAACATCCTCGTGAATGACAGAGTAGCAATAAGGTCCAGTGTCCTTATCCCTGCTCAGCCTCATTGCGTAGATAACAAGGGTTTGTTCTCTTAGACTGGCTGCCCTCTATACTCTGCATCTTACCCAGAGACGAATCCCTCCCACATTTTCTGAGGAGGATATGGAGGAGTGAAGCCAGGTGCCAGAGACAGCCCACTGTTTGCTTTTATGACTTCATTTACTATTCAATACTTTGAGACATATTTTTTATCTCAGGCCCCGAGATCTGTTCAGGTACCACTCTGGGTGGTAGGAACAGAGTCCTGCCCTCAGGTGCTTATAATCTGGTTTAGTCAAAGCAGTGGGCAACCAATGCTGGTCTGCTCTATCTCCGCCATGATCTGGTTAAGACAGAGCCAGGACACGAGCAGAGGGCAGAAAATGCTGGTCTGGTCTATCTCTGCCTCAGATGCACATTTCCCCAGTGCACTCTTATTTAGGAAAACTTCATTTTAAACTTAGCAAAACCTTTCATGCATGTCACTGAACTTTCCTTTAGCTACAAAAGAACAATTATTGTTAAGTCTAAGCACACAGGATGAAAAAACACAACCCCCAAAATTTTCAGAGAAAATTACCCTGTGTTCCTAAAACTAAACAGGCTACTTTTGGTTATATCAGAGAAATCTTGAAATACTAGTGAGTGAGTTTGGGCTTCTTGGGGCATTTGTACCTATAACATGCCAGTTATTCACACAATATAGCAGAAACTAATGTCCTATGAGGATGTAATATAGTTTTTGAAATCCTAGTTCAACATAGGGGTGCACACCTGTCACCTCACAACTTGAGAGGGGGAGAAAGGACTTCAAGATCAGCCTGGGGTACATACAAGTCTGAGACCAACCTAAGCTAACTAAGACTTTGTCTTAAACATTTTTAAATGAAATCACTAGTCTATATGCAAGTTACCTAGTTTTCTGCCTATAGACAGAATTTTGGATCCATAAACCTATAGAAGAACTTTCCAAGACAATTATAGAATCAGAAAATTAGTGCCAAAGGGACAACAGATGCCATTTAGAGCAGCCTCATGTTTCTACAGATAAGAAAATTGATGCCATTCAGTAGAATTGCTATTCCCAGTTCCCAAGTGGCTTCCCAGTATCACATACATCACCAAAATTCGGCCTATACACAGTGGCTGGAGGTCAGGTCCCAGGAGAAAGCCTTGGGATGACAACTGATGAAAGGGACATGTCCTGTCCTGGGCCTCTGATAAACTGAGCAGAGGGCTTAAGTTAAGCAGGCCAAAGGAACATGGTGTTTGAGAACTTCATTCTACTGATACCCTCAAAATCAAAAGCCAATAGGAGGTCCACCTGACAAGTTAACAGCAGCCCGGCTGCAAAGCCACCTCTGCCACCTGCAGCCCAGACTTGGCTGAATATGGTGAAGACAACTAACTAGCAGCCAAGAAACCCAAGAAGTCCAGGCAAAGGAGAGCCTGCACTCTCCAAGGAGCTTGGAGTACAACTAGAGAGAGTGAGATCTGAAAATAAAGCAAGAATGAAAGAAACAGCTCCCATGTTTTGATTTCAAACTTTGTATTTTTCCAGTTCAAGTCAGCTCAGGGTCACCATTTCTCACAAATCCTGGGCTCTCTCTCCTACGCAGCATGGTGGTCCTAGCAAACAGGGCTAGCCTTGGCTAGCAGCCCTTCCAACTCTAATGTGAAATGAAGAGCCTTCAGTGTTGCTGGATCATTCATGGGACACAAGAGGGAAGTGTCACGAGCCAGAGGGGCTATAGTGGCTGGCTGGGAACGCAGGGGTCTCTGTGACTACAGGCCCCAGAAGCTCAGACAATTGACAAATTTATCCACAGTAGCAGCAGAAGAGGTAACCTGGCTCATTTAAATCTATGGCTGTCATCATGGTAGCTAAAAGTCAACTTCACTGCCCTTTGTCTTTTTAAAGAGGTGCTAATAAGGAGAAAAAATATGTGTGGATGTGTGGTTTAAATTTCCTTTCCCCTTACACCTCTTTCTGGTCAAAGTGCTAATAAGGATGAAAAGGCACCAAGTCCATAGGGAGAAAGGAGATGAAAATGGTTTGCAGAGTATGAACTACACAGTCAACCTAAAAATATAGGGCAACTGATTCCAACAGCAGCAGGGACAGTTGGACACAGACAGTTAAGAGGACTTCCTTATACATGGCTGTGAAGCTCACAAGGCAAGTGGCAGAAACACAGGGTGACAAAGAAGACCTGAACTGAGAGCTGGCTGTGGTCCTGACTCCATAACATCTCAGTCTTTCCATTTCTTCAACTATAAAACAGCAAATTTCACATAGCAAATTAAAACTCTAAAATCTAAGCTATAAACCAGTAACATTGTATTATCTCTACACAATGATGATGCAGTCACACCCATTTTCCAAGGTCACTGTGAAGATTAAGTGGAAAGGGGTGACGTAGGCTCAGGATGAGACAGCACAGCATTGAATGTGCATTTGGTCACTTATTCCTGTTAACCAACTTGCCAGACAGAAGTTAACCGTGCCCCCAGTTCACAGATAAGTGCCTTGAATGTCTTGGTGGATTGTCTCTAAAGATACACATGATAATCATTAGAACTGAGACTCCAAACAAATCCTTTTGAGTTCAAAGCCCATATCATTAGCCTCTGTAGCACAGCTACTCTGATAATACATGTATTACTGCAACATAATAGGCTGTCAATAAATATCGTAACACCTTCATGCTCACCCAGCATGATGAATTATTTTAATATGTCTATTTAATGAGTGAATAAATGAACAACATATCACAAGAGGCTGTTACACCATGAACCTATCTGGTCCCATGGTACAGCCAGTCTAATTACTAGGAATATTCTAGCACGATTGCCTTTTCAAAGTTAAAGTGGAGGGAGATGTGTCCCAAAAATGGAACCACGGAAGCATCTGAATAAGGCATAGCAACACAATATTGCACTGAGTGTCTTAAGCACACTCAGGGATTAAGATTCTAGCTTTAAATGAATTTCAAAATGAATAAACAGACCAGCAAAGGAAATGCCTAATTTACTGACATTTCCTTGTTCACCTAATTTAATAAAGAAATAAACAAGTCTTGTAATCCTGATGCCATGCTCTCCCGTGTTCCTACTTTCCCTGAAATCTTTTAGACTTTGCTCAATGTCCTATAAGAGAAAATCTTCAGAAGAACAGCAGTATAGACATTAGGTGCTGAGCTGCTGAGCTGAGCCTGTGCCTTAGACCATGCAGAAGTGACATCTAAGCAGGCCTTTCAGGACTGTGGCTATAAACTCCACTCCCCTACTTCCTAGCCAGCACAGGCTCCTTGGCTGATTCACAGGGCAAGGGATCACAGTGAAGAACAAATCGGGGTATCTTGGAAGTAAGCATTTTTGCAAACAGTAGCCTATACCTTTCTCACCTACTTTTTTTGGGCAAAGACCCGTAGTGAGTGTCAGTGGGTGCTAAATGGTCCTGTCCCAGCTCTCGGAATCCAAGAACGGTGAGTTCTCACAACCTCATCAACAGAACCTGCAAATGGTTTGAAATAAAAATAAGAGAAAGAAAGAAAGAAGAGAGAAAATAACATGAGAAGTAAATAAACCACTGGAACATAAAAGGAGCCTTCTCCAAATACACAGGCAAATCTAGGCAAGGAGGGCAAAGAGAATGAAGAACAATGTGCGCTGTCCTCCAAGGCTCGTGCGGAATTCATGCCCGCAGAATGTGTTGTTCTAAATTGCTAATCAGTGCTAGATACCAACAGCAGCAACTGCTAATAACGAAGAGCCACCTCACTCCCACGGTAATTATGTCTGACACAGGTCTCTGTGAGGAGTGTCAAGACTCAGGTTAGTAGCTCAGTGTGATAATAACCCAAGATTACCAGAAATTCACTATGTCAGAGAGAAAGGGCTTGGAGAAAGGAAATGGCAATTAGAAACGCTTGTCATAGTGATTGCATTGTGAGTAACAGACATCCACTTTTCAGCCCAAGCTGGTGTAAGTTTTCTTCTGCCTGACTTTAGAAAAACATCTTCCGGGCAGGTAGCACAATAGAGGAATATATCACGTTTTCAAAAATAACAGGGTGGAAAAGGTATTACTTCTCTCTAAATAACAGTGTGCTAGAATAGATAGATAGATAGATAGATAGATAGATAGATAGATAGATAGATAGACAGATGATAGATAGATAGATAGATAGATAGATAGATAGATAGATAGACAGATGATAGATAGATAGATAGATAGATAGATAGATAGATAGATAGATAGATATCTTGAAATTCATAAGGCTGATAGCAGTGTTACTTGACCAGCTCGTGAAGTTGTCTTAAGCCAAACATCAACCACCTGATCTCACTCCAGGGTTTTCTCTGAAGCCTAACTAGCTCTCAATTTTTTTCTTTTGTCATTCACTTTGTCCCAGATGGTCATAGAGTCGCAGAATGGCGTCCTTTGAGCATGTAAAGTGGGAACTGATTAGTGGAAGATCATGTCCTATGAGGGGATGGAGCCCAGCGAGGGACCCCAATGCCTGTGAGCTTCTCCTGTGCTTTTTGGAAAGTTGTGGGGAAACAGAGGACATGGGGAGGGGTGCTCCTCAGTGCTAATCCTGAGAGATGCACCTTCCATTTATCTTGAAGGTCAAATGAGCCTTCTGAAAAGCAACCCCAGATGTGATCGTCCAGCATCTAAGACTAAATCTCATCAATGACTCTCGTTACCGCGGGGATGAACTACAGTCTTTTTGGAAATGGATGTTCTTAGTCAACAAGGTTCTCAGTGTTTAACTTCTCACCAAGTCTGAAAATCGAGCCCTGATGGACGTAACAGCTTTTCTTCAGATCACACACACCTCAATCCTCAAGCCTCCATTTTATTTTATTTTATTTGCCCAGGTTGTTCTCTCCAAGAACAGTGTTTACCTAGTTAACACTTTATGTTCAAGACTCAACTTTAGAACCACCTCTCCTCGGAGGTCCCTAATCCCACCTCTCACTGACCCCTAATGAGTGGATGTAGAGCAATTTCTGTAGAATCATAATGCATCTATAGCATTTCTGTCCAAAAGATCTCACATCACCTACCTGTTCATTCCTCCATTAGACTGGGAGTGGCTTGTGGGCCAGGACATGCCTTTCATTCCATCTTCCCTACTTCACTTAGCAGAAGGAGTTTGTCAGGCTCAAGGTTGAACAGAATCCACACACGGAGGAAGAAAGGAAGGAAGAATATAAAATTAGATAATGAAGGGAATAGACTTGGTACATTAAAAAGTAATTAAACCTCTTTAATAGGCAATCATTTTGCCATCTCTAGCTATCAGAGACTAAATTGTGTGAGGTGGAATATCAATTATGGCTAGGTGTCTATATCTTTGCAATATTTGAAGAATTGTTTTTAATTTAGGGATTTATGGAGGTTAAAAGAGGATTCAGTAAGAACTAAAGACTCTCTAGAGAGGCAGTGAATTCTGATGATCCTGGGCTGGGTCTCCTCCATAAAGGACGGATGACAAACCAGCCAAGGGCCTGCTTGGACCTTCCCTTGCACGGCTTTAAGATCTGATTTCAGTTTCTGGGAAAACCCTGCTCTTTCCACACTACACAAACTTGAGCTGTGTTTCCACCTCTCACAGACTCAAGTCTCCTGCAGAGCTCAAAGCCTGGTTCCTCGGAGTAGCAGAGGACTAGCAAGGCTAAGTATTCCTCTGGGCAAAGGTGGTTGTGGAGATGGTTTAGCGAGTCTTTTCCTGACCCCATTCAAACTTATTTGGACCACATTTGCATAAGGAAACATTATCTCCTGCATAACATGAATAAACAGCCCAAGAGCAAGGCAATTTGAGACTTGACATCAGTTTAATGATTTGATGCAGTGTGGTCTTGTTGGGCCTACGTGGGACCTGTGACATTCACATCTCATACCTGCCAGATATTTTGTTGCATGGGAAATGATTTGCAAGAAGATAGAGTAGCTAATTGGAAGAGTGGGTTGTTAAACTAGCAATAGAATAGGCATTGGGAAATATGGAGAATCCTAGGTATAAGATTCTTGAGTTGAGCTTTGCCTATGTAAAATAGAAGCAAATAGAAGAAAAGAAGCTATTTCATGGGGTCATTTGTGATACTCAAGGCACAGCAATCCTACACCAGGACACAGGGAAGTAGTGCAACCTAGCACACAGTATCAATGAGAGCATAAGAAGGTAGCATCCTAGTTAGGAAAACAGGATCAGGGTAGCCTCCGTTGAGGGCCTGTAGGACATCACCAGTATACTGGGACTGGAGCACACATTTGAAAGGACCATTCTTGATCATTGGCTAGAGAGCCCCTGGTAATACCCAGAAATATCAGGATGATAGGTTGGGGGAAGCAAGACTTAAAAGAAACCGAAGTCTTATATGTTGTAAGGAGAGGACCCGCTTGTTCATCCCGGCTGCCCGGCTAGCTTAGCCCCAAAAAAACCACACAGAAACTGTATTAATTAAAACACTGCTTGGCTCATTAGCTCTAGCATCTTATTGGCAACTCTCACATCTTGATTTAACCCATTTCTATCAATCTGTGTATCACCACGAGGTAGTGGCCTACCAGAAAAGTTTCAGCATGTCTACCTCCAGCCACAGATCCATGACTTCCCTCTGCCTCTGCTTTCTTCCTTCCAGAATTCAGTTCTATCTTCTCCACCTACCTGAGTTCTGCCCTGTTAGGCCAAGGCAATATCTTTATTCATTAACCAATACAAGCAACACACAGAGGGGACTCCCACATCACTTATAAATGCAGATAGGACTAAAATCTGATATATACAAAGTAGTATTTTCAAGAAATGTTCAGAAAACAACATTATTATTAAAGTAACTATAATAAGTCTTTGTTAGGGTTTATCTGGTCAGAAACACAAGCTGAAAAAAAATGGGAACACTGAGAAAGAGCAGGAAAAAAAACAGAACAGAGTGTCTCACAGGTATGGGGTACAACTGTAGCAGACAAAGGAGCCAGTCATTGCAAGTAGGGACAGTCACCAGGCCACCACCAGGTTCACCTCACCCTAGCTGCCCTGCTAGACCAGTGCTGCCACTCAGCCTGCAGGCCTGGCCTGCAGTATGGCATTGCAAATTGTGCTTGCCCTGCTGGGAAAAGGAGAGGACAGGCCAAGGCGTTGCCCGCTGGCCACAGTGTTGTTGCAAACATGGTGAGCATGCCTGGGATACTGGCAGGCTCTGAGGGTAAGGTGGTTTACAACAGTCTGAAGCTTTTGCAGGTCCTGCCCCCAGACCTGCTGCCAAACCACATGATCACCCTGACTCTGAACAACAACAGGATATCTGAGACAAAGAACGATTCATCTTCAGGGTTAAATCTCCTCGAAAGACTTTCATGATCCATGATGCCGTTGGAAACCATGTTGATGTCTATGATCCGTGCTTCTCCAAGAAACCCTGCTGATACTCATGACCCATCCATGCTGTCACCCACTGCCAGGGGCAGGGAAACTTCTTTGGTGGTAGCATCGATAACTGCAGACTCCTGAGAATGAGAGACGCTGAAAGCTTCCATGCCAACCTCTCCTCCTTCCTCCACCCCCAAAGAGAAATGGTCCAGACCTGAAGCTGTGGCAGGCTTTCTCTTGGGCCACCAACCAGCTCCCAAATCATGGCATGGAAACTTGTTATCAATTATAAACGCCAGGCCTTAGCCTAGGTTAATTTCTTGCTAGCTCTTAAAACTTAACCTGTTTCTCTTCATCTACATTTTGCCCCATGGCCTTTACCTTTCTTCCCTTCTGTTTCTCCTGTTTAATGGCAGCTACCCTCTAGCATGTCCCTCTTTTTCTTCCTCCTTCTTTGCTCTAAATTTCTCTTCCTACTTATTCTCTCTGCCCTCCAGCCCTGCCTAGCCCTCTCTCTGCCTAGATACTGGCCATTCAATTTTCTATTAGACCAATCAGATCCCTAGGCAGGCAAGGAGAAACAAGTGTAACACATCTTTACATAATTAAAGAAATGCAACACAAACAAATGCAACACATCCTTGCATTGCTAACAAAGGCAGCAGAAACAAATGTAACACACCTTCACATAGTTAAAGTAATATTCCATAGTATTAACAAATGAAACACATCTTTACATAGTTAAAATATATTCCACAACATGAAGCTATTGAAAAGTCTTTAAAATTTGTGATAAAGATGCTGAAGTGCAAATCTTCACAACTGAAAGATTCTGGCAGTGGGGTGGGGAAGGACTCCATTTTCTTTAAGGGGCTGGCCACTGGGAGTTTAATCATGCTCCAGTGAGTATGGGCAACACAAATCAGGCTTGGTGAGTTTTTCTTTGTCCTCCTTTTTTTTTGGGGGGGGGGCGGAGGAGGGTGAATGGTGGGTAGACCTGGGAGGGATGGGAAGTAAATGTGATAGGGGTGCATTGTATGAAATTCCCAAATAATTACTAAAAATATTATGTTGAGAGAAAGAAAAAGAAACACACGCTAAAATCTCATTGCCTATTGCAGCTGTATTGGAAGGTGGAGACTTTGAAGGGTAATGAGACTGTTAAGAGGGATTAATGCCTTTCTCAAGGAAGGGATACTAATTCTCACAGGTTACACAATGAAGCCCTTTCTCTTGTTTCTTCCCTTTTCCAGCTGCCCACTCGTCCCCTGCTCCACACCAAGTGGAAGCATGAAACCCACACCATGTTTTTAGACTTTTTAGGCTCCAGAACCATGGGGGTTTATTTCTTATTAGTCACTCAGCTCTGGCTATTTTGTTACAGTGAAGAATGCCCTTCCTGTGCAAAAATTATCAAAAGCACATAAACCTATTTCTGGCACAAAGCAGGTGCTCAAAAGGTGCTAAGTATGAGGTTGAAGAAGGATGATGGGTGATACCAGGTCAGCTGTTCAGCTCAGCCACACTAGAAAGATTGTACCAAGCGCTTGCCACCAGTGTCTCCACTGCACAGTGTCTGCGCTATCTGGTATATTCTTTCGAAAACTGCCCCTGGGTGAGATACTAGGAAATCTGAGATTACTCTGCCCAGCCCTCTGGGGATTGTCAAAGCAATTCTGAGCTGATTCAAAGTCTGCAGATTCAGAAAACTCCCCTGAAAGAAAAGTCTGGAAGTGCATCAATGGATCCCTCCATGCTTGGATGCTTGGCTTTCCCAACCTCCCTTCATCTCTCCATCCACCTCATACCAGCTACACTGCCAGCCTAGTGCTCTGAGGTCTCATGTCAGGGGAGAAACCCTCACCTGTAGCTTGAGAATAACTCAGCTCGTATTTTGTAGCATTTTGTAAGTTTTGCCCTTAATGTGGGTGCCAGGATGTCTGACAGTTGTTCTGTGAAGAGCAAGGAAGGCTGTTTTACAGCTCAGCTGCTGGGAAGCACAGATGTTTCCGGCTGTGTCGTGGTGAGGTGGTAAAGGCTGTGAGGAAGGTGCAGAGCGTTAATTATCTTCCTGCAGCTGTTCATTAGCCCACAGACGCCTCATCTTGCCGTCGTCGGGACTGACAACCCTATAGTTCCACAAACAACAAACCAGGAGACTCAAAGGAGGAAGAAAGGAACTATCTGAAGGTTAAAATGAAAAGCGATGTGCAGAACACCTGGAGATGCCCGCTGTGGGTTGCCTAGAGCACTCTGAAGAGTATCCTGGGGCTCAGACGCAGAAAGCACAGTCACGGGGGGTCTCCAAGAAGACTTCAGGCAAGACTCATTTCTCGTGCAGGAAGGCCTGGTTATGGGTGTAGGGAATGAAGAAAGCCTTCTCCTTCCTAAATGCTATCTTTCTAGTGTCTTTGAAACACATGGGTTGGATAGTGCCATAAACGCAAATGCTGAGTCAGTTCAGCTTAGGTAGACGCTCACTTGGCATTACTAATCCTGAGAACATCAGATTTCAGTATGTTTAGTCTACAGAGATGTCACTAAAACTCCATTTTTTTTTTTGTGCTTTACCTGGGAGAACTAGAAATGACAGCCTCTGGCAAAGCAAACCTCAAACCAGCCTCTGTGAACGTTAGTCCAAGTACTTAACTCTGAGAACAGTGAATTAGGTAAGCTAAGAATTTCTGGTCTCCACACAAGGCCCTCCCTTGGGCCAAGGCCCCACCGTTCATATATCCCTGAAGTCACAGTAGAAAGACAAACACATTTTCCTATCTCAACCTGGCACACACCCATTCACTGTGTGTTGTTTATGAATGGAATTCAGAAGAGCCCGTATATGGGTCAGTCTCCACCTCTGTGGTACAGAGTGCATATTGTACAGAGTGTATTTGGTAGACAGTGTATATGGTATAGAGTGTATATAGTACAGTCTCCACCTGCTGCACCCTGGAAAGCTTAACACTAGCATGTGTAAGCGGTTCCCTTCCAGGCTTGCAGGCGATTTCGGCAATTGGAGAGAGAGGGCTTATCCATGCTAAAAGAACAAATGCAGCCCTTCAATCGCATTCATGATGGTGTATGGCAGGATAGAATGGGGCTTCTAAATACTGTGCCTCTCCTGCACCCCAGCATCAGAGATTGTCTTATCCTTGGTCACGGGTGCTAGAGACTCACTGCTGATCCAGGATCAGGGACCAGCACACCTCATCACTCTCCCCCATCTAGCCCACTGTGCTATCCCCCATCCCACTAGAGACTCGCTGCTGATCCAGGATCAGGGACCAGCACACCCCATCACTCTCCCCCACCTAGCCCATTGTGCTATCCCCCATCCCATTAGAGACTCACTGCTGATCCAGGATCAGGGATCAGCACACCCCATCACTCTCCCCCATCTAGCCCACTGTGCTATCCCCCATCCCATTAGAGACTCACTGCTGATCCAGGATCAGGGATCAGCACACCCCATCACTCTCCCCCATCTAGCCCACTGTGCTATCCCCTCCATCCCACTTGTAGCCAAGGCACAGTCCATCACATGACTGTTTACTTGCCATATCCTGCCCTTGGTTCATCACTCGCAGGCAGCACCTCAAGCTGCTTCCATAACGACCTTCTTTGTGGTCTTAGTGTAAGTACTCTCTGTGCTCCAGGAATGGCACAAGACACTACAGACAGCAAGGCAAGGGGAAGTTGCTGTCCTATACCCCCTACCACCCCAAATCTTGCCTAAAGTCATTGGAGCAAACAGTTTTCACTTTAAAGTTATATCTAGGCAAACAGATTCTCGTTTTTCTGCATCATCAAACTGGACCTTCACTGAAACAATCCTTCCTTGTGCCTAACCTGAACTGAAGGCTGAACCTTTGGGAAGGTTTCTCCCGGCTCCGTTCTTCATTATGTACATTCTCCCTCGCCTCTAAGATTTAATGACCTAAAATACACAGGGGCAGTATGAGTTAGAAGCCACGTTCAAAAAATAATAATAGTAACAACTTGAAGGACAAGGGAGTAAAAGGCCATCTCCATCTAGGGCCTGTCATTGGGTTCTGGGTAATATCCCACACTTCTAATCAGAGATGATCTGTGCTCTGTCGGATGGACAGCCTGCTCTCCCCTCCCCACCAACTCCTGCAGTGATAACACGGTGCTATTCATTTTTAAGTGGTTTTCTTCATTCTCAGTAGTTCCACTTAGGGCATTTTGCTATTTTTATATTATTTATATGGGTGTGATTCTTTTGTGATGACTATCTGTGATTAATCCTTGCAGCTATAGGGAAAAAAATCAGTGTTTAACGGCTTGTGCCACATCTAACAAGAGCTGATGTCTGTGTAGCAGCTTTGCAAGTTCACTTTAATTGACAAGAGGAAAAGAGGATAGGCAATTAAAAAGGTGTTTATTATTTATTTTTTAATTTATAATTTATGGGAATTATGTATCTAGTAGACAGATAATAAGGCATGCTTTCCGCGTGATTTCATGAAACCAGGTGGCCCATCGGCAGGGTCCTAGTGCCCTCTGGAGACTGCTTTTGCATCCTTCCTCCACGGGCAGACTCTAAGCCATCATCAGTCAGCAGTCACCCTCTGCCAAATCAGAGGCAAGAGAAAGGGGAGTGAGATGCCAATCCTAGGGACAGAGTGACAGCAGGGATCTCAAACAACGACTGTGTAGAACAGGAGCCACAGCTGAACAGTCACTCTCCATTCTCACAAAGTAGGACGGGAACAAGTCAGGGAATCCCAGGGAGCAGGCATCTCCCCAGACCCTGGGAGTCTACACTTGACTTGAGTATAAAAGATTAAGTCGGGGGGGGGGGGTGATCCGTATTTCTATCTCTGAAACACCAGACAGCTCATATGTACACATTTCTCTCCACTAAGACCTAATTTTCCACCATTTTCCTTGATTTGTGGCTCTCTTTTCCCCATTTTCTTGATTTAATGCCCAATTATTTTTTGTCCCATTGCCAGTAAAACAAAATATTTCATAGCTGCTTCTGTGAGGTTTTTGGATACTATTTTAAATACATAACTTACACTCCTTCTATTGCAAATCTGAGAGGAATATACTGAGTACCTCCATGGGGACTCTACATTTTCCTCAACGAGCTGACCTAAACTTGACATTTCAGAGCACCATGCCAAACTTTAACAAATTTCCAGCACTCTCCTGACAGGTTCTACCAGCACCCTCATCAGCATCACCTCAAAAGCATGAATGGGGAGCCCTCACTTCACTTTCTCCTCCTCTCCCCTTTCTGGCTGTGGGAAGTGAGAGACAGAGCAGCTATATCAGCTGCCTGGTCCCACACCTGCCACCAGTGACCATGCAGTCCCCTCTGCTCTGGTGTGTGCCTAACAGCCTAGTGCAGGAAAAGTGAGCATTTTGGATTAACTCTCTCCCAATTTTCCTAGAGTTATAAAACCCTGGATTTCCTTCTGTGTCCTAGAAATGGAAATTAAACCCCCAGACCAATGCGTCTGGCTTTGGAATTTGAAGAAGGAGAATCTAAGACATCAAGAGGCATGCCTTTTGACTTTTAAAATCCTTTTCCCAATCTAAGCCTGTTTTGGCCTAATTTTTGCATGCAACATACACAGGGACAGTGGAGCAGCAAAGAATCAGACAGAATTTGTCTCCATTTTATTTGACGATCTCACTTCTTTTTCTGTTCATCCTGTTTCATGGTTTATCATTCTTTCCTGAGAATAAAAGTAAAATTAATTTTGCTTTGAGAAGTTTGTGTGAACTTCAAGAAAGTGTACAGAAATTCTGGAAACACTCTGGAAGTTTCAGAAACCATTTTCACTGAACCTTTTCTGTGACCTCTCAAACCAAGCCACAAACTCCTACAAATGGATTGCTTATTATTCATGCACAGGTTTCTTCCAGGTCAGCTCCCAAGTTCTGTCACACTGGGTATTGAAGCCCCTGTTTGAATTCTACCATCTAGAAGAGACAGCTGGCCTCAGACTAAGTCCCCAGTCAGATGAGCAGGGCTGAGATGCAGGTCTATGGGGGTTATGTAAGATCTAGAGAAAAAGGAGGAAAGACAGCAGAAAACGGTGAGCCCCAAACCAAGCCCAACTACTAGAGAGAGAGAGGCAAGGAAAGCAAACTACAGCAGTAGTTATAGAAAGTTCAAATAGAGATGAGTTAGAGCTGGATAAGAATGAACTTTCGAGGCCACCAAAGTCTATCTAAGAGACCAGTCTTGCATTAAAATGGGACTGTATTACACTTTTTTTCCAGTTCACATCAGCCTGACCTGACAGGCTGAAAGATGGTGATGCCCCAATGATGATTTCCTGATAGACTTGAGAGAAGCATCTGGGACTCTGTGGGAAAGCCTGGTAGGACCTTTTTTCTGTGTGTTTGTGGGAGCCAGGGGCTCAGCTGTAAAATCTGCAAATACAATCAGTAGAGCCAGTGTAGCTTGGCATGGACACCCTCCTCCCACACTAACATCCCAGCTGGAGAACAGAGGTCAGTGTCTACCCTGAATGAAGGCCTTGTTCTCTTTGCCCTATCCACAAAGACAAATTAACTGAGTTTTTTCTTCTCCTGGGGTCAGAAGATCCCATAGAGACCAGGAAGATGCAGATCATCCAAGATTTTGGCTACAATACTGACCCTCAAATCCTTTCAGTTTTCCCCAGAATACCACACTGAAGATTTTCACCAAGAGAAGACAAAGATGGAAAGCAATGATCACATAAGATTTGTTCATTTGGAATGGCATGCTCCCACCCCTTACAAACTTAAACATAAGGAATGGGCTAGGAAGAGAGATCAACCTGTGAAGTGCTAACTGTGCATGCTCTAAACCCTGAGTTCAATCCAGAACCCCGGAAAAGCCAGGTGCAGTGGTGTCTGCCTGTAATCAGTGAGTATTCTCTCTCTCTCTCTCTCTCTCTCTCTCTCTCTCTCTCTCTCTCTCTCTCTTTCTCTCTCTCTCTTCTCTCTCTCTCTGTGTGTGTGTGTGTGAGTCCTCTGTCTCTCTCTCTCTCTCTCACACACACACACACACACACACAGAGAGAGAGAGAGAGAGAGAAAATCTAGGCATAATTAAAAACCGTGCAAAATTTTGTTCCCATCAATTCTTGAAAAAGATCACCCTCTTTTGAAACAGTCACATATAGTTGCTCAATAACTTACTCTACAAGCTTTAAAAGGGATCTGTTACATTTCCCACCCCCTTATTTCCTAGAGGAATTTTTGAGTTAATTAAGTAAAGGAATAGGACCAAGGAGGATTTCCTCTCTTGTGACTCCTTACTTTTTACTATATCAGGCATAACTATAAAGCAAGAAATCTGGTCTCATATAAAGGCAAGAGAAATTTATACAGTGAAATGAACATAGTTGGTGGAGTTTTAGAGTGCTAATAAATAACACCTTTTTCTGCTTCACTAGAGATCAAAACCAAATCAGAGAGATACTCAGGAGTCATATAGACAGAATTGAAAATATCACCAATATTATTGATCATGAGGTTTTAAATCTGTGGAAGGGAACTTGCTAATGGTTAATCCCCCAATTCATCAGACTCACACACACACACCTTCCCAAAGTGGCCCAGAGATTTGCAAGCCAGCATAACTTAGAGTGGAGCCCAGAGAGCTGAGCTGCTCACTCCTGCTATTTGGTCCTTTCCAGCATTCAATTATCCTTGGCCTTTGATATGAAGGACAGTATAAAGAATGGTCACCAATGTATATTCCAAAGAGCAATCCTCCAAACAGGTATCTATGGCCATGGGAAGTGTCCTCTGCCCCAACTAATAACATCTCCTTCAAGTGAACACCTTGGGACACAGTCTGTTTTAGTATTGTGTCCATTACTGAGAATGCTGTGAACTTCTCTTGCGGAATCCTGTCTAGAGCCTGGAGTTAGTTCTTTAGATATCTTTGGTCATAGCAGAGCTTAATCTGTGAAGTAACCAAGAATTATTAGAGTATAGCAAGTAGGTACCGTTTAAGGTCAAGGTGAGTAGGACAATGGAAAGATGAATCACGTTCTTGTGTGAGCTAAAAGCTGATACTGAAATCTGATTGGTGTTTACCTCACAGTAACATCCTGGGAATGAAGATTTAGTTACTTCAATGAAACTTTCCAAAACTAAAACTAGGGTCCTGTGAGGTGACAATAACTTCTTGATAACTTTTTTAAAGCCACATCTGAGTATAAGAAGTTATCTTGCAAATGTAATTAAGATGTTGAGATATTGGTCCTTCTGTTATATTTGTGTATGAGCAGGAACATATGGAATCTCGGTGGAGAGCCCTTCTTTGCATCACCCAAACATGTAGCTGGCACGGGCAAAGGATTTATAAGTTAGCAACTTTGAGGAGGATAGTTCTCATTTCAGAAAATTCTGGTATAACTATAGGGAAAATCATACAGACTGCATCGGGGTACAGCAAACAAATGTGTGTGGGAGGTTTAATTGATAGTGTGAGTCTTTCCAGGAAGTGGGTACAGTGCTGCCAGCTGTTAGGAAAGGGCCGAAGCTCAGACAAGCAAGCCTTTTTCAACCACATCTTAGTTTCAAAAACAGGGTTCATTATATTTTTTACATTTTCGATTGTTGGCCATTAGCTCTGTGAACCCATCTACGAGAGGGTGCAGATTGGTAATGGAACTCAAAAGATAGATGGGAGGAGAATGGGAGGAGAAGGTGATGTATTGAAATGTGATAAGAAATTTGAAACTCAAGAGCCAAATGCAGGTTCTGAAGCCATGGCTTCAAAACCCTGGTCGTGGGCTGAGCAAGGTATCTCTCCATAGAGAATGGGCTCCACCAAGTTAGTCATGCATTGGAGTTAGATCCTGGCCCCACTGTCAGCGGACCCATATACTGCCCAAGCCACACCATGCTCGCCTGTATTCAGAGGGCCTAGTTCAGTCCTATGCTGGTTCCCCAGCAGCCTAGGTATGGGGGAAGGGCAGACCTTGGTCCTGCCTCAACAATGTGATGGGACAGACTTAGTTGACTTCCCAGAAGAGGACTTAACCTCTCTGAGGAGCAGATGGGGGGGTGGAGGGAAGGGTGAAACATGAATAAAAATTTCCATGGGAAATGAGAGGCTGTGGATTCATTCTGGGTTAAGAAAAATAAGCTTTGATCAAGTAAGACCCCCCTGAAAAATCTCCAATGGGAACAGATGGCCCAGATGATCCAATGCTTCAGAGCACCTCTGTTGCAGTTTCCTCTGAGTTCTACATCCAGAGCAGCTCCAAGACTGCTGGCTGAGAAGATCCAGCCTCACAGAACACTCCAGCCAGGACTTGACCATAATCCTAAATTTTCTTTAGGTCCCCGTAAGATTATCAGTGTCCCCAATCAGCAGGAAGTAGCCTAGAAAACTACACCCACATTCCCCAAAAAATGGATTATGGATGTTTGTCTTTGTTTAGATCATTGGTTATAAATTGTTATTGATAATGGTCAGGGGGAAAAAAGCTAAACAAGGGAGATTAGATTCAGAGTTCTTGTTTTGAAAAGAAAAGAAGGGGAAGTGCTGTGGGATAGTGCCCTTGTGCCCTGTAAGGATTTGGCACTGTATTGGTTTAATAAAATGCTGATTGACCAGTAGCCAGGCATAAGTATAGGCAGGGCAACCAGACTAGGAGAATTCTGGGAAGAGGAAAGGCTCAGTCTGCAGTCACCAGCCAGATGTAGAGGAAACAAGATGAAAATGCCTCACTGATAAAACGTACCAAGCCATGTGGCTAAACATAGACAAGAATTTAAGTTGTATGAGCTAGCTAATAATAAGTTTGAGCTAATAGGCCAAGCAGTTTATAATTAATAAAAGCCTCTGTGTGTTTCTTTGGGACTGAATGGCTGTGGGATCTGACGGGACAGAAACTTTTATCTACAGAAGGGGTAGGTACACGAGGAAAGGAGAGAGGAGAAACTGAGATTGGTACATGATAGATAGATAGATAGATAGATAGATAGATAGATAGATAGATAGATAGATAGATAGATCCTGGTTGTGGGACTGGGGAGGTGGCTCTGTGGGTCAGGGCACTTGCTACACAAGCATGAGGGCCTGAGTTCAGAACTCCAAATCCCATGTAAAAAGCAGGGTATGGGTGGGGGTGACACAATGGTACAATGGTTAAGTGCACTTGCTTCTTTGGCAGAGGACCTGGTTGGTACTCACATGGCAGTGAGTACCCACTGCCCAGTACTGACGTGGTGACAAGTGAGCCTCTGTAACTCCAGTTCCAAAGGATCTGGCACTCTCTTCTGGCCTCTGCAGGCACTGCATGCATATGGTGCACAGACATACATGCAGGCAAAACACATACAGTCAAAACAAATAAATCTGGTGGGCAGGGGAAGTTACCATCCAGCCAGGCCGACTGGCAGGCACCACTACAATGAACAAATGCACAATGGGGACATGGGAACGAGAGAAGAGCAGAGCAGTGTGTATGCTATAAAGAGAGAAATAACTGGATATGTGGTGAGAGGTATGGGCTTGGCAGGGTGGTGTGCAGCAGCCTGGAGCTTACACAGACTCAGATTCAGCCCACGAGTGTGCCACCCACTCACTCGGGATCGTCCTGGCTCTGCAATGATGGAAGTCTAAGAATGGTTTACTTTCTGGGTTAGACCTCCACAAAGGACCACAGTGGTCCATGATGCTACCAGAGGCCTTGTTGGTGTCTGTGGTCTATGCTGCTGCCCCAGGCTGTGATGAAGCCTGAGATCCATGTGGGTATATGTGGTCATGTCTCTTACTGAAGCCTAAGTGATGTTCCCAGATTTTTGCAGCCTTGGCGTGGGGCATGTTGATGTGAGTGGCCTGTGTAGCCAGCCATCTGAGGCCATGTTGAGGCCTGTGACTGTGACCTGTGCTGCCACTAAGGGCCATGAGCGGACCTCCTGATACTGCTCGGGGGCCATATTGAAGTCTATGGACCATGTTGCCAGCCAAGGCCATGCGGCGATCCATGTTAGGTGCCACCACCTGAAGTGATGCTGATACTAAAGGGTAATGCTGCAGGCAAGGCACCAGGTCAATCAATATGAGCGCCCTGTGAAGCCACCTGAAGCCACGTTGATGTTAATGATTCAGTCCATGCAACCACTGAAGGCCCTGTGTGGGTCTGTGGTTATGTCTGAGGCCTGTGTGGACCACTTAACACCATGAAGATGTCCAGAGATTATGCCACAGCCTAAAGCCATGTTGATGTCCATGGACTATGCTGCTGCTGGGGGTCATACAGATGTGAGTGACCTGTGCTGCAATCTGAGGCCATGTTGTTGTCCATGGTCCAGTCCACGCAGCCACTGAGGGCCATGTGTGAGTCTGTAGTCATTTCTGTGGCCTGTGTTACCACCTAACACCATGCCAATGTCCAAGGTCCATGCCATGGCCTGAAGCTGATATCATGGTCTAGGCTGCCTTCAAGGGCCTTGACTGAGTCCCTGGTCCTACTGCAGCCTGGGACTGTGTTCATGGTTTGTGCTGCTGCCAGAAACCATGTGGAAGCTCATGATCTGGCTCCCACTGACTGTAAAGATCAAAGAAGCTACTTTTGCAGTGATATTGATGACTTCAGACACACAGATGAGAAACAGGGACATGGAGGGCTTCTGTGATAACCCCTTCCACCACCCCAACACCCCCCCCCAAAAAGTAACAGACTAAACAGGAAGCCATCAAAGAGAACTCTTAAAAGCTGTGATAAGGATGCTGAAGTGTACTTTCCGGTAACTGATGGCTTCTGGTGAGAGCATGGGAGGGGAAGGACTCAGTTCTATTTGTGGGGCAGGACCCTGAGAGTTTGACCGCTTGAACAGTGAGTATACAGATAACACAAACTGGACTTTTGGGGGCACTCATAAGGGCAGGGGTGGATGTGGAAGGACTGAGCAGTGAAGGTGGAGAGGTGGATGATGTGAAAATCCCAAAGAATCAATGGAAATATTGTGTTAGGGGAAAAATAGGCAGGGCCTACGCAAGACACACTTGTTTCCAGGACTTGTAAGTTATGCATCAAACAATAGACAATAAGAAATAAATAAGTAAATCTTTTCTAAGGCTGTGGCATGTATGCCTTTAACCCTGGTGTTGGGGGACAAGGACCACAGAGACAAGAGGGTATCTCAGTCTCTGGGACTTGTTGGCCACCAACCAAATTCCAGGTTCAATGAGAGACAGTGTCTCAAAGGAGTAAGGTGGAGAATGAGAGCAGACCATCCAACTCTAGCTTTGGTATATACAGACATACTCTACACACACACAGACGGAGACATACACACATACATACTCACACATACAGACACAGACACACAAACACACATATGTAAACACAGACACACACACATATATAAACACAGACACACACACATACACACTCACACGTACATACATATATAGTCACACACTGTAATACTATATCAACCATACACTCACACAAAAAGTAATTAATTAATTAAAAGTAAAACCCAAGTTGTTAGAGAGAGATCTTGTCTCTTCCCAGTAGAGACAGGGAGTAGAGCCCTGTCCCAGCAATCAGAGACCGGGAGGGGAAAACATTGAAGGACTGGGGAAAGCAGGCAAAGAGAGTTTATGATAGTCAGAAAGAAATGAGGTTATTCTACCTGAAACTCCTACAGCCTCCTAAGGAGAACGAGAGAGAGGCTGAAAGGTGTTGGCAAACAAGGCAGTGGGAAGCCAGGGTAAACGACACTCTTGTGACACAGGCCTGAAAACATCTTAAGAGATAGGGTGACGGGTGTGGTGGTTCATGTCTGTAATCCCAGCGCTCTAGAAGCTGAGGCAGGAGGATTGCTTAAAGTTTCAGGTCAGACTGGGCTATAATAGTGAATTCCAGGTCAGCCTTAGCTACGGTGTAAGATTCTGCTTCAAAAAACAAGAAAGGGGTGGTTCTTTCTTTCTACCAGAGAAGAATGACATTTGGGACCTTGCCCCGACGTAGTGGGGCTTAGTGGTTCCCATCTGTGTCGTGCAGGCAGGGAACACAGAGATCCCCAGAGCTGCATTAGCATAGCACACTGCTCTTCTATGACATCCTGTAGGACTCCCATTAGAACCTCAGAATGTTCGCCCTCTGCTCAGAAGATATTTTGACTGCTGTCCGGAAGGCAAGAACAGCTGGGCTGTTAAAGGCAACAGGCTTTCACTTCCACACAGAGCAGATTGTGTCATAATTGGAAATGTGAAATATACCCTTCCACTACTCAACTTTTGGGGCTGAAGAGGCTTGCTTTTTCCTCCAAATCCCAGAAAAGACCAGGGCCGGTCTAAAGTAGGCACCCGGATTTTGTGTGCAATATCAGAACCCATGCTACCTGCCAGGGCACCCCAAAATCCATGTGCTCGGTAGCTCTTTTTGGGAAAGGGGAACATAAACATGATAGAAGGATTCAGGAAGACTGGGACATGTAAATGGACTGTGTCAACGAATTAGTCTCACACATGTCCCAGCCTCACCTGTCCCTTTCACCTGGCTCTGCTCAGAGGCCATCTGCGAGGCCCTTCAGCGATCTCACAGCAGCCTTGCCTCCCTAAGGCTGAAGCTCCAGAAAGCCAGCATTTGCACAGGAATATACCCAGAACCCTGATGGCCTTTCTGTACGCTACACTCTTTCCAGAAGCTTCCTTCCTGCTTTACCTTCAGTCTCTATCTCCTTTAATCCCTCCTCAGTCTCCCACTATTCCTCAACCTCCCTCACTCTTCCTCCTTTCTGACTCTGCTTGGGCATCACGTGACTTGTTCATGCACTGCCATGTTGACCATGGAAGTTGGGTCTGCTCTGCACACCCCATCCCACCCCCAGTTTCTGCTACATGTAGGAGTCTAGGGTCTGAGAGTCCTTCTTCATTAGAAGGGGGACTTAGGTTCTCCCACTAGAAACTGCAATTTGCAGCCAGGCGATAGTGGTACATGCTTTTAATCCCAGCACTCAGGAGGCAGAGGCAAGCGAATCTCTAGGAGTTCAAGGCCAGCCTGGTCTACAGAGCAAGTTCCAGGATAGCCAGAGCTGCATACTGACACCCTGTCTCAAAACCTAAAAAGAAAAAAAGAAAGAAATTGCAATCTGCTCTTCTCCATATATCCAAACAAATAAGATATATCTCAAATAGCCAGAAGTACTTTTCTGCCAGAATCCATCACACAACTACTAATGAGACACACGTTTCTCCTGTTGCTGTAACTATAAACCGATTGCTCTACCAAAAGCCTTTGTTCCTCAGAGCCTTCCTGAAGGGGAGAAAGATATTGCATCCAAGGCCTCTTCCCCAATGTCTGGCTTATTTAGGGGACAGAATTAAGGACAAAAAATACATACGTACATACATGCACGCATAAATACATACATACATATTTTTCTCCCCAACAAGAGTGCACACTGCTTTTTCTGTCCATCAGGATCTAGCACGGGGAACAGCCCAGATATTTGTCTAAGAGCTACTTAAGTCATGTGACAGGCCTCCCCACTGGTCACACAGCCTCTGCTCCCTGCCACAGCCTTCCTCTAGTCTCCAAGGACTGAGTGCCGCATTTCTAAGAGCTGTCTAGAAGATTCTCTGCAGAGTCCTCAAGGATGTTACATCTTGAGGCTCAAAACCAGCAAGGGCTCCTCACCTCCCCTACTCTACAGTCACAGAGCAAGAACCCAGACCCTTGAGCAACGAAATAAGTTCCACAGTCAGTTAACATCTGTGCCAATGCTATTGACAGCTCTGTCCTAACCTTTGCCAAGGCATCTGACCCCCAGCCAAGACCCAGACTGTGGCCAGAAAGAAATGGTGAGGGGCAAGTCCAGGAACCCGACTCCTTGATAATTATTTGGCTGACAGTAAAGACAGGAAGCATTAATAATTTTTATCCCTTTTCATTGACAAGACTCATGCCCCAAAGCCAGGACTCCAGACCAACATCGAGCTCCGCCTCGGGATGAACAGACAGATGCTTGCCAGCACTGGCGAGCGCTGGGGTCTGTTTCGTCTTGTTTTGTTTCTTCAGTGAAATTTTTATGCAGAATCCCAGTAGAGAAAAATGCAGGGGACAAGAGTCTGTGGGTCCCCTCACCCTGGTCTCCACCTCAGTTTTCTTAGTTCACCTCCCCCCCAACCCTCACTTCTGGGCCCTGATGAGATTTTCCTGAAAACGACTATACCAGAGCAAGAGAGGGCAGGCAGGAAAGCTGGAGAACGAATCTGTTCCCTGTGAGGCCCCTTGAAGAGAGCTACTTTCTCTTTCAGAGTGTAAATAATGGGCTGAGGGCTCAGAAGGAAGCCTGATGAGGAACCTGTCAACATTTCCAACACTCACAGTCTTAAAATATTCAAACATGATGTTGAAGAATCTTTGACTTTTCTCTTCAGATTTTTTCCTCCTAATGTCAACAAATGTTGTATTTGCTGAGTGAAGAGTATGGCCTTGCCTTGCCTTGTAAAATAAAAGAGAAACAATATAAGAAAGAAGATAAAAAATAGGAGGACAGCAAAGAAGAACGCTTAAGGCTGCCCTGGAGGAAGGAGCAGAAGCCAGAGCAGGAGGCAGAAGTTGAGGGAGGGCCACAGTCCCCCAGGGCTCTCACACTGATCTTTTCAGTCATGCACTTCATTTTTTTTTGTTTGTTTATTTGTTTGTTTCTGTTTTTCGAGACAAGGTTTCCCTGTAGCTTTGGAGCCTGTCCTGGAACTAGCTCTTGTAGACCAGGCTGGCACACACACTTCATTTTACAGGAAAAGAAATTAAGGCTGAAGAGCTGAACAGTTTTAGGTTGGATCACAGAGACAAATTTAGAAAAAATAAAGAAAACTAGGTCAGTTTCTCATGCCTAAATCAAATCTCTTTTTACTATGATCTCCTTAAAGAAAAACAAAAACGTGGTCCTCACAGGCTGCCACAAATATGATCTGCTCCATCTATAAGCATTTATCGAACCCCCATTATGATGGTTAATCTTCCCTGTCAACTTTACTGCTTTAGAATTCCCATGGAAACACACTATTGATTGTGTCTACAAGGTTGCTCCCAGAAATGTTTAACTAAGGAGCAAGGACCCACCTTGAGTGTGAGAGGCTCCTCCCATGAGCTAAAGTCCTAGACTGAAGAAGGGGAGAGAAAATAGGAGAAGCCAAAGCTGGACCTGTGCACCGGGGTTCATCGCTCTGCATCCAGACTGCACACGCACCCCAGCCAGCCTCCTCCATGCCTGCCACCACCCGCACTGCCGTGATAGACTGTGTCGTTCTGTAGTCAAAATATGCCCTTCCTTCACTAAGTCACCTTTGTCAGGTAATACACCTACTATGTGTCTTTCCCAGCCCTGGGCACTGAGAAATAGGAAGAAACAAGACACAGTCCCTGTTCTCAAGGAGTTCTCAGACAGAAACATAGTAACTCCACACCACAACGCCACTGTGAATGTTGTTGCCATGAGGTATTTGCAGAACCAAATATCAACTGCTGGATCCCATTTCAAAACAAAAATGCAAGTCTTTTGCACAACAACAGCAAAACATGAAGTCAAATGCAAAGCCCTTCTGAGCCCATGGCAACTGTTCAGCCATGCCCATGAATGCTGACACCCTGGGTACTGGATATCATTTTGTAGAGAAGGTGCTGCTACAGTTGAGTCCAAAAAGAGAACTCATCAGTAGCTAGAGGAGGGAGAACATGTCCAGGGGAAGATTTGTCTAGGGACACAGCGAAGGAGGTACACAATATATTCCAGAAACTGAAACAAGTTCAACATGGACAGGAATTGAGCTATGAGGAGGAGAAAAGCAAGGAAAACTGGCAAAGGAAACCCTCATCATCAAGGTGCTTTTGAACTCTATGAAGTGGGTACAGTGTAGATAATAGTGAGTTGTTAATACTGCCCAAACTATCTAATGGGTAATTCTGAAAAGAAATATGGGCAGCAGGGGCAGTGTGGACAGGAGAGGAGTAAGCCTGGAGCTGGTTGGGATGTCAATGTGACGATCCAGCTAAACCAAAAAGGAGACACCCAGAGCACATTCAAATATTTAGGAAAGAGTTCTTGGCTAGTGACCAAGACTTGAGGTTCATCCTTAGACTAAGGCAAAGAATGTATGAAGTGTGAATGTGCTCACCTCATGTGAGAACGAGGGTGAGCATCAAAAGTAAAGGTGTGCCGGGCATGGTGGCACACATCTTTAATCCCGGCACTCGGGGGGAGGCAGAGACAGGTGAATCTCTGAATTCAAGGCCAGACTGGTCCACAGAGAAAGTTGCAGAACAGTCAGAACTACACAGAGAAACCCTGCCTAAAAAAAAAAAAAAAGAAAAAGAAAGAAATTAATTAATTTAAAAAAAGATGCAGATGGAGGAAAGAAACTTCAAAAGTTGATGCTTTAAGAAAGAGGCCATTGAGGAGCCAAGGGAACAGCAGGAAGGAAGGAGTTACCTAACACAAGAGTCAAGATAAGGACCAAGATGTCTAATGTAACCAAAGGAAGGAATGGAGACTAGAATGTCCAAAGATCAGACATGGCCAGAGGTGGTTTTTGATCAATGTCAGCCCAGGAGAACACAGAGCTAAGGGATGACTCTGCCCCATGTCCCTACTTACCCTGAGTCTGATCCTCAGTGTGAGCCACAGCAGCCTGAATCACTGGTTTGCCCTGAAGTGGCGAAGTTCCTTCTTTGGTTTGTTTCATCTCCCAAATCGGTTGAAATCTTTCCCCCAAGGGACCATGTTGGGAGGTTTCTTAGGAGGAGAAACTGTCTCATGGGAAGCTCTTATCCATGAATAAGATCACAAAGAGACCCCAGAGAGTTAGCTCACCCCTTCCACCATTGGTGACACACCAGAAGAAATCTACAAGATGACAGAAAGTTCTCACCAGACACCAAATCTGATTTCACCTTGATCTTAGACTTCTCAGCCTCCAGAACTGTAAGGATAAAGTTCAGCTTGAAGTCACTCTGTTAGTGACATTTTTGATAGCAGCCCTAACAGACTGAGATGCACCCCCTTACTACATCACGGCTACCATGCTTGCTGACAGAAGCCACCTGACCTTATTAAAAACATGGGGATGGACATCCAATGCACTTCCCTTCCCTCATTTCCACAGACACTGGCACAGAGACTCCTTGGCTCTGTGACCACTCACTCTGTTCTGCAGTGATTTTCCTCTCACCAATTTTAGAAGATCCTCAAGAGGACCCAGATGAGAAGATCTCCTCGTCCCGTTTGTCAGAGATAGCCCTTTTGTTTGCTCATCTGGAATGATAATTAATCAGTCTGTCTTAGGCATTGGAATGAGTTTCCCATAAGAGTTGACTTGGGTATCCACAAGTCAGTTCCACACTACATCCCCTGCTACCCACCTCAGAGAGCTCCTATTCCATCAGCTACATGGCTTAAAGGTCACAGTTCTATATAAAACTTCCTTTTACTGAGCCCCTACTGTGTGTCAAGTATTACACGCCAATATCTTATTTTCTCCCAATTCCACTATTTTTCTTCTATTTCCTGGGAGAGGACACCAGGCCTGCCAACATTCATCCAGCGGCGTTGGGTAAGTTTTCCTCAGGAGATGAGAACCAGGTCTACTCACCCTCAATACGGGGTGATGGACTGAAGGAACAATTCTCTTTTTAGTTAGCGAGCTGATATTTTAGCTGAGTGAGCAGTTGATTAATGGTTTGACAGGGTTATTTACAAGATCAAGGGTGAGAGGGCACTTACAGAAGGCAGCTTTTCCTTATTTGGTCAAACCCATTTCTCCCACAGTGAAACAAATCACAAATATGACCCACCCCACACTTGGAAATGCAAGGCAACAGGTTGCACCAGTTCTGTCTTATTTTCGGGTGTTGTTGCTTCTAACTTGGCCTCCCTCTGCTATGACGAGTAGATGCCCATGTCATACCTGTTCGTTAAATGTCTTTATCTCTGCCCTGATTCTGGAAAAAATAAGGCTGAGACTAGTTAACTAATGTGCCAGTAGACACCCAACCACTAAATGGCAGAGCCAGGGTTCATAGCCAGCTGCAGCTCCACAACCGAATGTCCAGTGCCGGCGTCCTGCGTACCGTGACTCTGCCGTAGCACCACATGGTGCCCTATGCTGATGGGACCTCCAGTGGTCCGCCAACAGGCACTGGATGTCCATGATGGAAGTGCAAAGTTGACCCCTTCGGATTGCAGCAATGTGTAATGAGGAAACAACGTCAGGAAAAGGCAAATCCTTTGTACATCTCAGAGATCTTAGGTGCACCTGCTATGGCAGAGGATACAGGGCTGTTTGTTTGTTTAGATTTGGCCTGCCTTGATACTTTGTTTTATTCTCAGAACCGGGTTTCCGGTTCCTGGGAAATGGCCATAAATAAGCATGCTCTCCAATTCCAGGCTTTACTTATAATATTGAACAGCTGGTGACCCTCATGAATGTGGGACAATGGACCAACCTAAACACTGCCCACATGAAGGGAAAGCTGAACTGATAAAAGCACAAATAACCAACGATATGCTCTTCTGGGAAATAATATCCAGCAAGCCATAAACAACCAGAGGCGTGCCAGCAGCCTTGCCCTGCAGCCGCCACAGGCTGGGGTTGGGAACAGTGGAGCTTGGCTGAGCCTACTCCCCTTTTGCCTCACCAAGGCTCTGAGCTCAATGTGTGGCCTGTGCTGGCAGCTGCAGTAGCAGCTGCAAACCTATGTTGGGTGTGGACGCCACAGTCAT
This sequence comes from Ondatra zibethicus, assembly GCA_004026605.1. NCBI lineage: Eukaryota > Metazoa > Chordata > Mammalia > Rodentia > Cricetidae > Ondatra > Ondatra zibethicus. Next base: position 70,048 of record PVIU01006080.1, on the reverse strand, counting down.
AATCCAGAATGGCTATGCCATTGCTGGGGAGAAGCGTGTATTATTAGCACGTGTGAGTTGTACATACTATGGGGTTCAGTAAATCGACATCATAACCAGTTCTCCAGTTGATTGTGACCAGTGCCGAAAGTTAAGGGCCCCTTCACCTAAACTTGAAAAACGTTCAAAATTGCACAAATGTGTCTTTCTGACTAAGGGAAATTAAGGACCTTATGAGAGTAAAAAGAAGTAAGTGTGACTAGAAAGTGAGAAAACTATCAATTTCAGAATTAAGCATGGAATTCTATCCCAGTTTAACCCTTTTTTAGGCCTTGACTGAGTCACTTAACATTTCCAAGAATCAGTTTCATAATCTGTAAAATAAGAAATAAGAGTCGTCAAACCTGATCCATCGCTCAATGTAGAAAATTTTGAATAAAAAATAACTTTGTAATGATGTTTTTTGTCAATCAGCAACTAACTGAGACACTCATCAGCCATTGAGTACCTTGTCTTATGCAGGCACATGGCAAATGTCCCCAGGAACATGATCATGGGGAAGGACAACTCCCCATCAAGGGTAGCTTTGTCGGCTGTGTGAGTTCTCGGTGATAGCAACAGTAGCAAGGTGATCTGAATCCCATCATAGGCACAGTTGGGGAGCAACAGAAACAGAGCCCAGAGCCAGATCTTCAGGGACAAAGTGTCACCAAGGAAGACAGCCTTGTTCCCTCATAGCAAGGTTCCCCTAAGCCTTCCTTTGAGAGACTTTAAGTGCCACACAAAACTAATCAAGACTTCTAAGCACATGTCTCTTGTCTTCAGAGTCTCAGCAAGATGAGGCAAAGGATGTTCAAGTCTCCTTGGAGAAAGGATGGAGGAGAAAAAGTCAAACACCAAGGGTAGAGAAGATAGCAGATCCAGTGATGAGCAGAGATGGATATGTGTGATGTGTGACTTACAGTGGAGCTTTCACTCTGTGTGTGTGTGTGTGTGTGTGTGTGTGTGTGTGTGTGTGTGTGTGTGTGTGTGTGTGTTGCTCTGATTACCATGCAGATTCTGATTCAGAAGAGCTCGACACTTAGCACCTCTGCAAGCTCATGGGAGATGTCAACACAGCACTCCAGTGGCCCCTGAGGACAATGTAATATTGTTTAACCTGAGGCTGGAAGCCTGGCTCTAGTCCTAATGGAGATACGACACTGGGGCTTTGAGAAAGTTAGTTACCCTGTCTGGATTTGTTTCCTGATCTGGACCATGAGAAAGCGGTGCACCCCTCACAGACATCTTAAGAATTCAGCATGCAATATGGACTGGTACTTAGCAAGGTGACTGCCACCTGCTGAGCCTCTAAAGGGAGAAGTTGCAGCAGACACCATTGCAGCAGAGTAACAGAAAGGCACAGAGAGCTGCAGGCTCTTTAGCAGGACCCCAAAACAACCCAATAGTGATGATTCTGGTTGCCAAGATACACTGGTACCTCCCAGTACTTCCTTTGATTTTGAGGTGTGGAGGGGGGAGCTGGAAGCCTGAGTGTCCCCAGGGGTTCTTTGGCCCTTGGTCATGCTCTCTTGGCTCCCTTCTCTCACATTCACAGCTCCCGTTCTCATGTCTGAGGCGATGAGATATACATCTACCCATCCCTCCTACCCTGTTGTAGTGCTGAACACTGGTTTCCTTGTTGCTACTTGGAACCCCACTGTCAGGTTTATTCAAACTACTTACAAGCCTGCTCAGACTATTCACAAGACCAACACACCTGCCTTCCAATCACACTCCTTTTCCAGACAGCTTCTGGGACAGGCAGGCAGGCTCAGGTGCCCTTGAGATGTTCTAGCATTGGACATTTGTCCCCGCTACAGCACTTGCTGCGCAATGATATGGTTGGCTGTGTGCTTTGGCCATTTCCGATTGTCCCCTTGCCTTTAGAAGGGTCCTTTTTGAGTTTTGGGTCCAATGTCTTCATCTTTGACCTGAGCTTTTAAAATGTGATGGACTAGATCTAGCCTGACAGTTGCTTACTATCTAGTCCTTGTGGGAGCGATGCATGTTACAAATAAGGATCTAACAGGACAATGACCATCACGGGACTGGTGCTCAACTTCCCTAATGGAAGAACACAGGCAGAGCTCCGAGGGGTATGAAAGTCAGGTATGGAGTTCAAATAGAAGCTCTTGGCCCTCCCAAGTCAGACTCCAGACCTTGGGGGGTTTATCACTTCTGGCTAGTTCATGTGAGAAAGAAACCCAAACCCTGTTAATCTCTGAGAAAGGGGAAAAGGACAAGAGAACATCAGAGAAGAAGAGGGGATGTGGGAAAGAGGAGAAAAAGAAGAAGATGTGGGGATACTTTCCTCCTAATTTCTTGCTCTCTTTCTCAACATTTTACAGTCTGTATTAGCTCAGCCCCACTCAGTGAGGAAGACTCCTAGGCTGGGGAGACAGTTCATTTGCTAAAGGTCTTGCCATGGAAGCATGGGGATCTGAATTTGATTTCCTAGAACCTATGTAAAAAGCCAGACTTGGTGGTATGCGCTCGTAATCACAGCTCTGGGAAGTCAGGGACAGGCAAACCCCTGGGACGCAGTGGCCAGTGAGTATAGTCAAATCAATGAATTCCAGGTAACTGAGAAATCTAGAACAAGGTGGACAGCATAGTACCCAAGACTAACTTCTGGCTTCCATACACATGAAACACACAGCACACATACACAAACATGCACACACAGGCACACGTGCACACACATGCAAAATAGTTTTAAAAAGAATCCTTTCATCTAGAAAAGAAAAAACTAGCTAGATGATAAATTTTCTTTTTATTAGAAAGTGAAAATTGCAGGGCAGTGGTGGTGCACACCTTTAACCCCAGTGCTCGGGAGGCAGATGCAGGCGGATCTCTGTGAGTTCAAGGCCAGCCTGGTCTACAAGAGCTAATTCCAGGACAGGCTTCAAAGCTACAGAGAACAAAAAACAAAACAAAACAAACAAACAAAAAAGGAAATTGATAAACTGATAAACACTTTGAATTTAATAAATATAATGTTGTCCCTTGGCATAGGGACGTGTTTTAAGTTATGTCACAAACACTGGAATTACCCAGTAAAATGAAAGATAAATTGTAAAATGTAATATTATATTTAAAATAGTTAAAACAGAATATACTGCCTTCTTCATTCCTGGTAGTTCTGTAACCTGCTTGCACGCCTGCCCACCACCCTCAGCCCATGGCTTTGGGCTGGGAGAAATAAGAAGTGATGCTTCTTAAGACATAATGGGCTTGACATTCAAGTTTGACTTTTTAAATTCACAAGAAAAACAGTAATCTAGAAGACCCTGGCTTTCCATGTGCACTTGAGAAAATGAGTCCTTCTGAGCTCCAGGGAGCAGATAGCACAGCTGAACTGGAGCGGGATGGTTCCGCTGCTAGAGGAGAGCTCAGGGCTCATTACAGGGGGGAAGAAAGCCACAGAAGGGTGACTCAGCTTCCTCTAGCCACAGTACCTGTCCACGTGGTTGCCTTGCTGGATGCCAAGTGGAAAGAACCTTCTCTCTCCAGAGCTGCTCTGATTCCATTGACGGAGGCAAGTCAGCCTGTTGCGCATGCGTGCACACGTACATTGCAACGTGGAAATTCTAGAACAGTGTTACTACTGAGTCTGGCAGGGCACATTGTCGTTTAATGTGAAATGCCCCCCAGCTGGTGGTGCTCTTTTTGAACTATTGTGGAACCTTGGGGGATGGAACTTCGCGGAACCCGTGGGGGATGGGACCTCACAGGAGGAAGTGGATCACTGAGGTGGGTGTTAAGGTTTTATAGCCCATCTAACCTGTCCTTCCTGTGAGGGAACTGTGACTCCTCCCCAAACCTTCCCCAGCACGACAGACTGTATCCCTTCTAAACTGCGAGCCAAAACGAACACTTCCTCCCTTAAGTTGCTTTCTGTCAGGTGTTTGGTCACGACAATAAGAAAGGTGACTAAAGAGAGCACAAATGATTTAAAGAATTGAAATCAGTATTTAAAAGCAGTCAGACGGTAGGCAGGGTCATGTGAGGTGACCCAAGAGATCAAGTCATAAACCACACCAGCAACTAATACTTGGCAAGCAATGAGAACTGAGGTTGTGATCCAAACATTTGAGGTCACTGCTGCTCCCTGGGCCCAGGCAGGACAAAAACCAGCATAAGAACCAAGCAGAACTCTCCTTCCTGGCTTTTGCTGCCATGAACCCACAGATCCCATAAGTTGCTTTCTGCACAGGGTACTCCGCTTAGGTAGAAGAGAGGAGAGTGTGTGAGGAATAGCGCGGTCTTGAGAAGTACGAGTTTTAAAATGACTGAATTTTAACTGCCTAAGTAACTACTGAAGAGACTAGAAATTAGGACAGTGGATTATTAAGCTCCCTTCAAATGGGATTAGTGATGTCTATAAAAACAAATAAATAAAGCCCTATCGCATTTCTATATATCTGCATTGGAGCTAAGCTGCAAGCCCACTAGCTGCCTTTGGAACGACAGTAAAGAAAAGACAGATGAAATCTCTACCCCCATGGAGGCTGGAGTCCAGTGGGAAGCCAGTGATACCAATGATAGAGGAGTGCTTGACTCTAAACAAAAGAAATGCCCTAAAATCATAAAGGTGGTTGTTTCCTATGGTATGGTGACATTGAGGAAGCTGGTGACACCAGCTTTGCAATATGCTTTACTTATTACTTCCCAGAATTCAAAAAGGCAGTAGTATGATAGTTAGCCTTGGCCACCTGGACCAGGCTGGAGTTCCCATCCACAGTAGAGCTGTAGAACTTGCCATAGGGTTAGGGAACTTACTGGGTCTGTGGGTGTCGGGTCCTGCCAAGACCCACTGAATAAGAATCGCTGAGTGTGTGTTCTAATAAATGTCCAGGCAGTTTGGATACACAAGCAGGCCTGAGGAGCAGAGAGAAGCTTGAAGGGATGCACAATGTGCAGGCCCAGCGTCTGGAGAGGATGGGTAGAGTTGAGCTCTTGCTGACAGAGCAGTCTCAGGCAAGTCCTCATTCTCCAGAGCATGTGATAACTCTGCCGAGAGCAACCATGATAAGAAAGGCAACAGAGAAGCATAAGAAAGCGTTATTATAACCTCTGCTTTTGTGACAGTGCCCATTCCAGCGAAAATATCCATTCCTTGCTTTCTTTGCTCATGGCCAATCCTTCAACTAGTCTAGGAAGATTAAAATAATGCTGATTCAGAATTCTGGGCATATTTCCTTGAGACAGCAAGCTATAGCAATTCTGACAGCTAAAACTACAACTACACTGTGTATGTCACAAGATCCCTGCTACTTAGATCTGACAGCTTCTCTCGGCTTCCTGCAGTGCACAATCAGCCCCATATGTGGGTGCAGAGAAAGCTCCTTGGTCAAGAGCGCTCTGCCGAGAGAGCATAGGTCTTAGGAACCTGGGGTCTCGCCAAAGAATAATGGATAGAAGCTACAGCATCGGGTTTCATGTCCAAGGAAGACTTTTGCAGCTTTCAGAAATGCTCAGACATGGTGTGACTTTTCCATTTAGGTAAAGAGTAAGGTCCCTTATGCCAGATGTTTGATCATGAACCGTGAAATTGGCTGGTCTGTTTTAGAATTTCCCCTCCGCCTCAACTCTTCAAAACACCCTGAATTCCTGCCTAGAATTCAGTCAATACTTGTTTATCATTAGCCATGTGAGCACTGTGCTAGCCACTTGGAATGAAGGAATCAGGTTGGAGGAAGCTACTCCGATGGGAAGTGTGTAACCAGCTAAGCCTCTATGGGACCTGAAAGGAGTATTACAGAGGGGTCATGAAATTCCTGCGGGCCTCCTGGTCTTACCCAACCTAAACGAGTAGCCTTGGGGAGAACACAGTCTGCACTTGCCTCTAGACCAGACTGGCCTTTGAGTAGCATGGTGTGAGCACATATCTGAGAAAAGCTAGCCTGTTCACTGTCTTGATCTCCAGATAAAATATTGATTAGGGAATTTAAAATTTTGAAATGATTTAGGAGCCCCGAGATGGGGACGTAATGCGCTGTGCCCGCTGCATTTTGAGTCATCTGTCTCCTGTCAGGAAGCAGAAAGAAACTGACAGAATCAATACAAACGTGTCTGAAGACAGGTTGAACTCATTTCCTTCCCCCTGAGGCTATGGTTACAATGGGTGAGCCCTGGGAGCTAACTACTGAGGCCAAGGCTGCACCCCCACCTGCCTGGCACTGGAACAGATTGCTGAGACAATGGTGGCTGCCCTTCCTGCCTCATTGGCTGGTCCAGGTCTCTCTACCAAGATAATAGACTAACCCTCTAAAACTATAAGCAAGGCCCCATCTTAGTTAGGGTTTTATTACTATAAGAGATGCCATAAACACAGCAATTCTTATAAAAAAATAAATTAACTGGGGCTGGCTTACAGTTCAGAGGCTTAGTCCATTATTATCATGGTGGGAAGCATGGTGGCATGCAGGCAGACGTGGTACTGGAGAGGTAGGTGAGAGTTGGCAGGAAGACAGACAGCCACTGGTACTGACTTGAGTTTCTGAAGCCTTAAAGCCCACCTGCAGTGATGCACTTCCTCCAGTAAGGCCACACCTACTCTAACAAGGTCACATATTCTATATCTCATATGCCCTATGAGCCTATGAGTGGCCATTTTCATACAAACCACCTTATCCCCAATTAAATGTTTTTTTAAATAAGAGTTGCCTTGGTCATGGTGTCTCTTTATAGCAATAGAACAGTAACTAATACTATATGTGTGTGTGTGTGTATGTGTAATTATATCCAAAATAAAAATAAGTAACAAAGTTAAAGCAGATAAATTGCAATGTACAGAACTGAAAAGGCCTACAAAGCTGAAGTAACCAGTAGCATGTCTCAGGTAACCAAGCTTCTGAGTGGCAGAATCAAGCATTTGAACTCAGTTCTACCAGATACTAACACGGAAGCGTTATCTTCTGAGGGGCACTGTGTCACAGAAGAAAGGAGAGACACGCCCGACTGCCATGTTCTTCTTGTTACTGCTTGCCTAGTTCCCACCAACCTCCCAGGTGCAAGCCTTGTATTACTCGCTGAGGTGAATAAACATGTCACTCCCAGGGAATGGCTTTACTCCTGCCTGCCTGGAATGCAGTTCTATGCACCTGAAGCATTTATTAGCCATGCTGAGAGGCTTGAATGGAAATTTAATTTTTCTACTTAAATAGTGATGCAAGACAGCAGGCAAAAATGGAATTACTTGTTTAATCTCACCATTGCATACCTGCCTGGCTGAAGGTAGGTGACTAACCCCAAGGACATGGTGACATCTCTACACTTAGTTGTTGCAGAGTGATCTATAAAAGGCCTATTGTCATGTCAAGAATACCAAGAAGCTCACGCTTAGGTCCTTCCATATCTTCTTTAATACACATAAAAACGATTTTTCATTCAAAAGAACATGTCAGCTCTCTCATAATACAAGATATGGAACTAATCTCTGTTATCTTAATGCAAATCTCAAATCTCAGCATGGTCTTCACTTAATCATAATCAATATTCTATCCAACCCTTACCTATAGCCTGACATCTTTTTCTCTATCATGTGTTAATTCATTCAAAAACTTGTGTTGAGACTCTACTACATGTTAGGAGCTGTCGCCCATCTGGAGAAATAATTCAGACAGAATTTGATCTTATCTAGCGGAAAAGACCAGAGCAAAAGCAAAAGAGAGGAATCCAGAGGTCAAATTGGTGTGACACCAAGGGGGAGGACAATAACAAAGGAGTTCAGGTGTGACTTTGGAAATACAACCTCCTTCTCCACAGAGGAGCCAAGGGACTGAATATGGCAAAGCATTCCAGGGATGAACACAACTAAGCTGAAGAACAGGAAAACTGACTGGGGAACTGAATGCAGTGTGGCAAAGCTATAGCACAGAGTTCAGGTGGTGATACAGGGGTGGAGTTGGGTGGCTAAGTATGGCTGATGAATTTGTTAGCCAGCAACCAGATCTGGAGAGCCAAGTAGGTCTTGACTCTTAATCTCTTAATTTCACTAGGATGATTTGCATTCACTTCCCCTTATTGAGAAACTTTTGGGGAACACATAATAAATATGATGTATATATGTATATATGTGTGTGTATACATATATATATCTATATTATTAAAGTCCATCCCTACAAAGAAGATATTATCAGACAATTAAATTGTAACTTGAAAGGTAAAAAATGAGGATAATATTTATAGAATGATAAAAAGAATGTAGTTCATCCTTTAGAAAGATTCCTCAAATGGAGAACATATTACTAGGATTCAAATATAGAGACCCAGAGGCCAATTAGGAGACCATTGGAGTAGTCCAGTTGCAAAGCATTGATGATCTAAATTAAAATAACAGAAGAGTTTGAGAGGAGGGCTCTTGAGTATAGTCTGCATTCCCAGGCCCTTTCCTCAAATGTTTTTGTCTGGAGTTCAATGGCAAAGCATCATCTACCTGTGTTCTCCCAGCTCAGAAACACGACAGGCAGGGGCTCCGTCGAGAACTCTCTGAGAGGAAAGGGAATTAGTCAGACCTCTCAGTCACTGTTGGCCTTCTTAGGAGATGTCAGGAACAAGAACTCTATTCCAGTGTGGCAGTTTGCTTCTGTTTCGTAGGCCTATGTTCTTTCATTTTCCTTAATCCATGGCAGAAAACAGAACAACTCTGGTCCTGAGAAATGAACCAGACTGCCTTAGAGGGTTATAAGCATGTTTTTACATTTATAAAATCAAGGAAGATCCTCTGTCCTCCTCAGATATCACAAAGTAAAACGAAGTATGTGAGGAAAGCTTTCTTATTCAATTTTGCAGATAGTATGTGATTGTGCTAATTCTCAAGTATTTGCACTCTTCTTCTGTAAGAGAAACGGGCATCAGAAACATGGCTGGGGCCATTACAGAAGCCCCGTGAGAGGAGCACATTCCCTACTCCACTGATGCTATTGGCCTGCATGGCACTTGGTTTGCGCAATCGAATGTGAACCAAAGCAACACCTGTCATGTTCTATGTGTATAACAGTCATTGTGTTTCAGCCACAACTTGTAAAACCAGTGACCACAGCTATCATCTGTTTCTTCCACCTTCATTTATTTGGAGGAAAGGGGAGGGCACACAGAGACCAGAGGTTGGCATCAGGTGTCCTACTCAGTTGTCCTCAACCTTAGCTCTGGAAATGTTACATTTCACTGAACATGGAGGCTGACTGGTGCTGCCAGACTGGCTGCCATGGAGCTTCAGAATTTACTGTCTCTGCCTCCCAAGTAGCATACGTGCAAGCATCTATACCTGGTGGTTTATGTGAGTACTAGGGATTCGAACACAGGTCTTCATGCTTGCATGGCAAGCACTTTCCTGACTGAGCCTTCTCTCCAGCCCACACCTTGGTTTAAGAAATGATTTGGAGTAAGAATAGTAACATTGTATCCTGTGACCATTCTGAAATGTAATCAAAACCATTCCTAACTAGACCCTGAATTCCACAGCAAATGTATGTTGAGCTAAGTGCTGTGTGTGTGTGTTCCAGGGTTCTATATAGAGCTTCCAGCGCTGTTCTTCAGGTATTGTACATCATGTTTATTGAGACAGGGTCTCTCTCATTGGCCTGGAGCACACAAAATTCAAAAAGCTGACTGGTCAATGAGCCCTAAGGATCTGCCTGTCTCCACCCTCTCAGCAGCAGGGTTACAATTGTGTGCCACCATGCCTGGCTTTTTCTAAGATAAAGACCTTTATTGACCAAGCTAATGCCCTGGTGCATGAACTATATTTTCACCATACATCTACCAGATTTTAATACCAAAATTTTATTAAATTGCTGCCACAAACTAAATGTAAAATTGGGGACCCAGGCTTGCTTAGGTAGGCAGTATTCTAATGGACTCTCTCACCAGTTTACCATCTTGTATTATAGCTACTCCTGCACCCAAGATGACTGCTGACATCTAGCAGAGAAGTAGTAATGGTCTCTTTATTTTCTTAAAAATTTACTGAGTGTGATGGTTTGAATAAGAATGGCTCCATCGACGCATGTGTTTGAATATTTGAGTGGCACTATTAGGAGAAGTGGCCTTGTTGGAGTGGGTGTGGCCTTGTTGGAGGAAATGTGTCACTGTGGGGGTGGGCTTTCAGGTCTCATATGCTCAAGCTATGCCCAGTGTGGGATACAGTCTCCTGCTACCTAGGGATCAAGATCTAGAACTCTCGGCTTCTTCTGCAGCACCATGTCTGCCTGAGTGCTGCCATGCTTCTCACCATGACAAAAATGGACTAAACCTATGAAACTGTAAACTAACCTCAATTAAATGTTTTCCTTTATAAGAGTTGCCATGGTCATGGTGCCTTTTCACATTAATAAAACCCTAAGACACTGAAGTACATAATAATCAGTTTTGCCTAACAAAGTCTCTTTTTTAATTTGTCAGTGCTAACAACTGTGATGATTTAAATGAGAATGGTCCCAATAGGCTCAAATATTTGAATACTGGGTCCCCAGTTAGAGGAACTGTTTGGGAAGGATTAGAATGCGTGGCTTCACTGGAGATTAGTTACTGGAGTGAACTTTGGTGTTTCAAAAGACTCATGCAATTCCCAAAACTCTCTCTCTCTCTCTCCCCTCTTCTCTCTCCCCCCTCTCTCTCTGCCTCTTACTTACAGATCAAGATACAAACTCTCAGCTGTTCCTACCACCATGCCTTTGCGCCACCATTATGGATGGACTCTAACCTTCTGAAAGTGCAAACTCAGTTAAATGCTTTATTTTATAAGTTGCCTTTGTGTTTTGTTATAGGAATAAAATGCAAGTAAGAATTAATCATAACCATAATTCTAAAAAACAAATACCTTAAACATATATTTATTTGAATATAATTATAATAAACTTACCACAATAACATATTTTTTTTACTTTTCAAGGTATATTTTTAAAGTAAAAATACTTTGAATAAAGATGATGCCATTTACATTTTTGACATAATTTTTTATTGATTCTTTGGAACCTTCATATCATGCACCCTAATTCCACTCATTTCTCAGTCTTTCCATGTCCACTCTCTATACTTGTAGCCTCTCCACTCCAAAAGCAAAGAAAACAAAACAAAACAAAATTCTGTTCCTCCATTTTTTCCACCTCCACCTCTCCATCATATTTTCTTCTTTCTTAGTGGTCTTGGGAGCTGCAGTGTGTCACACAGTAAATCCTCTTACCCCAACAGCTTTACTTGCAAATGATTGTTGCAATGAGTTGTTGGTCTGGTTCAAGACCTCTGACTTCTAGTACACAATCAATATTGGACCCTCACTGAAACTTCTCTCAGATATTTGTTGCCCTTAAACATGGAGATCCTGATACTATGGTTGTGCAGGACCAGTTCTTTCACATGCTCCAGCAGGTCATAGATTGTTGGAGGGAGCGAGGGTTCCTTTGTTTGTCCCAGCTGCCTGGCTAGCTTACACCCAAAATAACCACACAGAAACTGTATTAATTAAATTACTGCTTGGCCCATTAGCTCTAGCCTCTTATTGGCTAACTCTCACATCTTGATTTAACCCATTTCTATTCATCTGTGTACCACCACAAGGTCGTGGCTTACCAGGAAAGATTCAGCATGTCTGACCTGGCAGCTCCATGGCAGTTCTCTCACTCTGCTTTCTTACTCCCAGAATTCAGTTCTGTCTTCTCCGCCTACCTAAGTTCTGCCCTATCAACTAGGCCAAGGCAGTTTCTTTATTCATTATCCAATGAAAGCAGCACACAAACAGAAGGAACTCCTACACCAATAGATGGGGTAGATGTTGGGGTGGGCCAACTCAAAGCCCTGGATACAGTAGTTGAGTTGGTCAGTTCAGGCCTCCAGTAGGACCACCTGCCTCAGGCAAGGGTCAGGAACAGTTATCCAGTACCCAGGTCAACAGGACCACCTCTCCCATGGGCACCAATGGTACCACATGCCATGGCCATCAACACAGACCCTAGCTTCAGTAGGGCCACAGAATCAGACATGCCCCTCAGCAGAGGCAGCACTGATCTGAACATCACATGGCCCCAGGTGGAAGCATAGGTCACCCATATCACCCTGTCTTCAGTTTCGTCTCTCTCCACAGTGCACTAACCATTCTGCTTCTCCTCTCTCATTTCTCCACCACATACCTGTCCATTGTAGTAGCAGCACCGACCCAGGCTGCAGGGCACCTGGTGAGCCTGTGGCTGTCTTGCCCTGTCCTCTCATCCCACTGAGGCCATGGGGTACCAGTTGAGCCTATGACTTTCTTCCCACCTGCCCATGCCCATCAGTTACAATTTTTTAAATGTCTGCTGCTTTACTTCCTCTCTTACAAAAGCAAGTGTCTTGCAACTCCCTCTGCATACAACAAAGAGAAAGGAATATTTCAAAGAATTAACATCTAAGTGTGGTTCTGAAAACAACTTTATCTTGTGACCCCACCCTCCGAGACTTTAAGACACTCCCAGGATTCACTAGACTACACCTGAGAACCCTCAGTGTACACAACTTAACCTTCCCTTTAAATGGAAAAGATAAGGGAAGGACATTGGGAACTTCTATGGGAAAAGGAAGTGCTAACATCTAGGTGTGCCAAGCTTCTGAGAAGGTGCCCATCCTGTGTGAAGAGGGCCCAAGTGAAGCAGCCTCCCTCTGTCACCACTCAATAACTTTATTACAGCAACTCTCCAGGAACTTACAATACTCATTCCACCAGGTAGAATCATTGCTACGGCAATCCTTCTCCTCTGCTAACCCCACTTGGTCTTCCTGAGGACAAAATGACTCACAAAGGTAACAGCTCTAGACTAAAGAAAAGGGTGCTACCACCTGTCTGTAAGCCAGTTCTGTGTCACATAAGCACTTCTACCCTTGCCCTAGTGAAAACAAGAACAAGACATCCAACAATATTGCTAAACCTGTGGAACCTTGCTTGTGCATACATATTAAAGGGTCCTATTTTAACTATGTTTCTGTTGCTTGGATAAAATTGTGACCAAAAATAAATTGAGCAAGAAAGGGGTTTGTTTGACTTTCCCACTTCTTAACCTATCAGTTCACTTCTCTGTCCTCAGTAGAACATTCCTTAAGTTTCCTATATGTGTGATTTAAGTTAAAATGGCTCCATAACTCATAGCAAGAGACATTATTTGAAAGGATTAGGATGTGTGGCCTTGTTGGAGTAGGTGTGGCCTTATTGCAGGAAGTGTGTCACTGGAGGGGAGTTTTGAGGTTTCAAAAGTTCAAGTCAGGCCCAGTGACTTTTTCTCTTCCTGCTGCCTGTTGATCCAGATGTAGAACTCTCAGCTGCTTCTCCAGCACTATGTCTGCCTGTATGCCACCATGCTTCCTGCCATGTAATAATGAACTAAACCTCTGAACCTGTAAGCCAGATCTGATTAAATGTTTTCCTTTATAATAATTGTCATGGTTTTTGTGTCCCTTCACAGAAATAGAGCACTAAGACAGAAACTGGTACCAGGAGTGGGGTATTGCTGTGATAGGCTGGACCATGTTTTTATTTGGATGAATATGGAACACTTGGGAACTTTGGACTACAAAAGCAATTGGACATTTTAATGGGCCATCCTAGTAAGAACATGGAAGACAGTGGTGCTGAGGGTGATTTGAACTGTGGGGGGCCTGGCTCAAGAGGTTTCAGAAGAAATAAAATATTAATTTGTGGCCTAGAGATAGTTCTTGTGATATTTTGATGAAGAAGATGACTGCTTTCTGCCCTTGACCAAAAAGAAAAAATCTGCCTGAGACTAAATTGAAGAGCTATGAATTTACAGCTCTGGCAGAGGAGATTTTCAGATAGCCTAGTATTAACTGTGTTGCTTGGTGGCCACACTCATGCAAATCTATAATAAAAAGGAGAAAGTTGAGCAAGGAAAAATATAAAATGTACAGTATGAGGAGAAAGGAAGCACCAGGAAGTATAAACAATTAAATAAAAGCCTGATACTATGTGTAATAAAGGGAGCAGTGACCTCAGAGCAAGACCCCACCCAGCTAAGCCTCCAATTTGTAAAAGGAAATTTTAAAAAATGTGAAAAGGAATTAAAGAAAAACTTAGGGCCGGTGTGGTGCACTAATGTCAGCACTCAAAAGGCATAGAATGGGAGACCACTACATTGTTAAGGGCCAGCCTGGTCTACAGATCAAGTTCCAGGACAGCCAAGCTTAGACAGTGAAGGAAACTATCAAAGACAGAAAACTTGTGAAAATGTATTTGAACAAGAAGGCAATGTTCCAAGCAAGCAGTAGAATTTGGCAGCTTTGGCCATGTGCTTCTGGCTTTAGAGTCAAGCATAGAAGAAAGGTGTTATGGAATCTCCCTCCACAGCTAAGGAAAACTGCTGAGGCCAGATGTGTGTCAGTGGTGCCCCTGTATGGAGACCTAAAGAAGCCATTTCATGAAGCTGTGAATGTGAAGCCTATATTGCCTTGGAAACCCCAAGATGTTGGAGATGCCAGAGTTATGCAATGCCTGCCAAGGAGAGCTGCTAACAGGGTATATAGAACCAGGCCAGGCAACAGAAGTATGTTGTAGTTAACAAAGCTGGAAAGAGTTGGAGATCTGAAGAACACTTTGACATCAGACTTGGAGATGCAGAGTATGGAGAATGCCCAACTAGTTTTTGTCTTGCTTTGTCCTAGTATTTCATCACTATGCTTCCTTTGCTCCCTATTGAAACAGTAATGCTTATTCTATGCCATTGGAATATACAATGGAAGTATGTGATCTGTGCTGTGGGACAATAGTCTTGAATTGATAAAATGCTGATTCGCCAGTAGCCAGGCAGAAATTATAGGTGGAACAACAAGAACAGGAGAATTCTAGGAAGAGGAAAGACTCAGTCTGCAGTCATCACCCAGACACAGAGGAAGCAAGATGATAATGCCTTGCTGATAAAAGCTATTAAGCTACATGGATAACACAGACAAGAGTTATGAACTAATTGAAGATGTAAGAAATAGTCAATAAGAAGCCTGAGCTAATAGGCCAACCAGTTTATAATTAATGTAAGCCTCTGTGTATTTCTTTGGGATGAAACAGCTGCGGGACTGGACAGGACAGAAACCTCAGCCAACAGATCTGCTTTTTTTTATTTTGGTTTTACAGGGTATTACAATTGAGAGATTACTGTGAGTCTCCAAAGAGACTCAACTTTTAAACATTGTTGAGACTTTGATAGACTATAGGGACTTTTGAAGTTGAACTGAATTTGGTTTTGCATTATGGTATGGTTACAAGTCTATGGGACAAGGGAGTGCAGTGTGGTGGTTTGAATAAAAATGGCCTTCATAAACTTATAGGTGGCATTATTTGAAAGGAATATAATGTATGGCCTTGTTGGAATAGGTATGATATTATTGGAGGAAGTGTGTCACTGTGGGAGGATTTTGAGGTTTCAGAAGCTCAAGCCAGGCCCAGTGGCTTTTTCTCTTCCTGCTGCTTGCTGATCCAGAAACAGAAATCTCAGTTACTTCTCCAGCACTATGTCTGCCTTCCCACCACAACTAAACCTCTCAACCTATAAGCCAAATTCAACTAAAAGTTTTCCTTTGTAAGAGTTGTTGTAATCATGGTGTCTCTTCACAGCAATGGAACACTGAGACACTATGCTAACATTGAACTAACCTTCTATAGTGTTGTCAAGCCATTAATTCAAATACCAGCTGCTTTTGGCTTGGAAACATGTGTTCCCTATGTCCTCCTCCTCACTCAAATGCCACAACCTTCCCTCTCACCTGGATTCAGAGTGAACATTAAGTTTCAATGCACCCAAATAGTGTTCATTTAGATAGATGCTACAGTGAGCCGAATATACTCATTTATACATCAGTAAGCCTGACCTCCAACTGAGCTCATTTGTGCAGAGGTAGGCAGGATGGATTTGAGGAACATCAGGGAGACCCGTTAGCTTTCAGGATATTATTAAAGAGCAGGAAGCACCAGCCTCCACCAACCGTCCCTAATGTGATCACTTTCAATTTGCTCAATTCAGCAGCTAAGTGATTCACAGATCTGAAGCTCTGAACAAATCGTAACAGGAATTCCAATGCTGTGATGTTCCATCAGGAGCTGAAAGCATACATCCTCACATCACCCTGAACAGTTAGTCTGGATCTGGCGGGGCTGGGAAGTGCACTGGCACCCCAAACCAGCAAGATCTGCTTCTGTCACCAACTGACCACAATGTCATGGTCCTTCAGCAAGCAAATGTTGCCAGGTTATTGATTTTTCTTCATTTCTATACTTCATCTAAGGGCGTTAGAATGTCCACTGTATATAATACCACAACAGGACAGAATACAAAGTCAATTCCCCAGTAAGATGCTAGTTAAACTTATGTACACTCAGGTAATCATTGGCTGGTTCAAAGATAGACGTTTGGGCTTAAATGAGATCATTAGTGTCGAGAAAGCCATGCTTATATAGATTTCTGGAAAAAAATTTAGGTTTCATGACATTCCAAAACACAAGCTCAGTAAACATTTTCATTAAAGCGCTTTATCAGGCAGAGTTCCTGTTTAACCTAACAAATGAGTTACACCAGAACTAATGAATGTGCTGTTTATCCTGGCTACAGCCGCTTGTTATTTTAAAATAATACGGTGGGGAGGGAGAGAGAAGTAACCTACTGTTTACCTGGGTTTCTCATGTGTGGAAGCTAGGTGCTGGGTTAGGTGCTCTTCTATGTGTTACTGCATTAACTGGTATACATCCCATAAGAGATAAACACTATTTACTATCGATCAATCAGAATCAAGCATTTTAGGTAATTTGCCCAAGGTTACACACCTAGCAAAAACTGAATCAAGATTTGGCTGACCCTAAAACCCATATGCTCTTTTCACACTACTGGGTAGCCTCTCTCCCAAAATGACCCGAGACACATTCTAAGTGAGAAGGGAGGAATCAACACGATTATTTGTGAGGTCTAGACTCCAGAGCATTCGCCTTTAAAAGAAATAAATCATGTTACCACATTGATCCAAGCCAGAGAGTTAACTTCTCATTTATTCATTACACAAAATAATCTAATTATTTCAGGCCACTAAAGATCACAGAATCACTGCTTCAGTACACTACACTGCTCACTAGTAACCTTAAAAAGCTAGCCAAAAGGTTTAGGCTATTTGTGGAAAGCCTATAAGCTTAGTAATCTAGGAGAATTCACCCACTGCCTGCTGTGAAATGAGGAGTCTCTTCCTACTCCAATCCAGAAATTTCACAGACTCTAAACAGCCTATATTTTCACAGTTTTCTCCAACTTTTCTCAAAGGAGCTATTACGTCAGTTCTACTTACCTCATCCAGAAAATGGGAAGAGAGGGGGAGACATAAGGAAAGACGTGCTAGAGGGCTGTGTGTGCATAACTCACTATTATTTCTGCCTGTGTTGATATGTTTAACCATCTCTAATAGGCTCCACAAACGCTTTCCGCATCCAGTTTCAATGGTCTATTTGCTGCCTAGTATAGCATATAATCCTTTCCAAAAGAGGTATTGATCTTGTTAAGTCTCCCCCTCAGCAGCTTCATTCCTGAAGACAAGCCACGTGATCTTTTTTACAGCTGCCCATTAGCAATTCTGAGAGCTTCCTGTTTCACTGAACCAGGAGGCAGGGGGATAATCATATAATGTGGCAAACATTTTACATATATTTTATGAGCCTCAAAATAGCCTTATGGGCAAAGGCTCATTAGTCCCACCTTATGCCAAGCATACGTTATCCCTATGCCAAGCAGAGAAACTGAGGCTAAAAGAGGTTAAGGACAAGATTCACGTTCATTTGTTCTGCTCATAGACATTCAGTATTGGCTCTTCCCTTCTATCATTTCTTCCCTTATTGCCCATCATGCCCAAGGTTTGGATTTTTCGGGGCGGGGAGTGATGGGGGGTGTTTGTCTGTCTGTCTGGGTTTTTGTTTGTTCTGTTTCTGTTGCAGTCTTACTATGCAGCCCTGGGCTAGCCTGGAACTTGCTATGTAAAGCAGGCTGGCCACCAACTCACAGAGGTCCATCTGCCTCTGTCTCTCTAGTCCTGGGATTAAATGTGTCCACCACACCCAGGTTTTTCTTTTCTTTTTTTTAGAAATCATAGAAAACTGAGTGGTTGGTTCCGGTTTCCTTCCTTGTCACCAAGGACAGCATCTAACTGTGCTGAGGATTCTCCAGTGAGAAACAAAATGTCAGGTAAAGGACTATTTTGTCACTTCGCCCAAAGCTGAAATTTGAGATCCTAAGCCTATGCCTGTTTTACCGAGTGCCAAGTTCTCTCTCTCTCTCTCTCTCTCACATCAAGTACTTAGCCAGATTTCTACCTTTACCTGTTGCCATGCTTTCTCTGCCATAATGGCCTCCCCAAGTTGTTTTTTTGTCTGGATATTCTTATCACAGCAACAGAAAAGAAACTAATACTGTTCCTAATGTGCCTCTTTAACTACTTCTCAAGGATGACCTTGGGTTAAAGTTACCTCTACACATTTCTCTCCTCAACTAAGCTATGATCTTGCAAATACAAGGGATCATGTCTTTATCTCTGCTGCTGCCAACCCTCTGCCTCCTGCAGATCACAGGAGTCAGTACATTACCTCATGGAAAGTGGGTCCCCATGGCATGTTAAACGAAGAGAATTGACTGGCTTCCCGGGCAGCCATTCGCACTATGAAGCCAACAAAGAAATGCTTCAACCCAAAACTACCCCTCTGTCCAAAGGCATGATGAAAAGGAAACTGAAGGTGAACAATTACCTTTCAGAACACATGTCTCTAAATTAAACCAAGCATTTGGATGCTGTGAGAGTACAGTTGCCAATCCTGTAGACCATCTTCCATTGGGGGAAGCCAATGAATGCCCTGTGAAGTTCCTCCTAAGGAATGAGCTTGTGTCTACAAGGCTCAACAAATGGGGTTTGGGAGGTGCCAACGGAATGCCCTATAGAGACCTGGGGAAATGGGACACAGAGGGGTGCTTTTTTTGGATGTAGAGATAGAAAGATCTAGTACATGTGTTAATTGACAGGAGCAGGGAGGAGTAACTGGGTGGGAGCCAGAGCTCCTGTGAGCCTGCTGGCTGTGCGAAAGGAGTAATGAGAGTGTGAACAAAGAGGGTTGAAGAGTGATGGGGTAAAGGGGGTTAAAAGGCGAACTTGGCCCTGGTCCTTTTCCCCCTGAGAAGAGCTTTTTCTGCAAGAAAGCAAAATACCCCCAAGGAAAACCTGCTTCCTTGGCCTGTACTGCTGTCAAAGAGGAAGCTCAAGGCCTTGAGAAGAGCAAAGACGAGCTTGCTATCTTGCTATGATCCCAGAAACATAGTGTGTCCATGGCAGAGGGGGAGGGGGTACCAGTAGGGGAACAGACACCACCTTCACCCCCCCCCGACATTCACGCGACCTGATTGTGTCAGCGCCACTTGTCCCCCCATCTGTCACAATGTCAGTTCCTGCTGGGGCCCCGGGATCCACAGAGGTTGCTCCATGTGTCGCCCCATTTATCTTTGCAGGCAGCAGCACTGATGGGTTTGACAGTTCTATTTGTTATCCTGCAAAGCAGGGTCTCCACTTCTCAAAGCAAAGGGAAGAAAAGTCAGGCAGGGAACAGAACTGAGACAGAAATAGGCACTGGGAGAAATTTAGAGGAGGTCATTAAGTTGGCATCATCTGATGGAGATAAGAGAGGCAGGCACTTGGAGAAGCAAGCCCTGTACTATGCCTTCTGGGGGACGGCTGAAGTGGTACGTGTCCAGGAGTGTGCATGAAGTATATGGAAGTGTGTGTATATAATGAACACGATCATATATAAGCAATGTGACTACCAGGTGACAATGATGGCCCGTTCCACATTTGGTGTACTAACTCTCATGTTGTCTGGCCACCATAGTAGCACTTCCTCCCATCTTCTCTGTGGCCTGCCTACAAGGAAGAGCTTCAGGGAGATGCAGGTTTTCTGCCTGCTGATTCCCCAGGATAAACTTTTAGGTTATGACTTTTATCATAGTTGGTACTCAGAATGCAACTCTATGGGATAGATGCCGGTTTAGGGGCAACCTTGACCAACTCCAAGTTCTTGCTATGACACAAGACCTCTAGATATAGAGCAAACTGCCCCCAGAAAGTGGCAATAGAGACATCCAAGTGACACTCTGCACCAAAGACAGACGCCAAGATATCATATAGAGATTAGACTCAAGACAGCAATAGGGCTACGCTCTCTCAGGAAGGATGCTGATGCAGTGGTTATCTGTGATTGCCAGGCTTCACATTTAATCTCTAACAACCCTATAAAGTAAGTACAATTAACATCACTATTTTATTGATGAGTAGACTGAAGTACCAAGGGTGATGTTCCCAGGATTTTATATCATGTAGTAGACCCGAGCTTTGAACCATATCTGACCCTACTCCTTAAACCATTAGTTAAAAAACAGTCCCTTGCTTTCCAGAATAATGACTAAATAACTACAACCCCATCCCTCAACTAAAATGACAAACCATCCTAATTTGCCTGGGACTGTCCTGGTTTTAGCACCAACAGTCATGTGCCCCAGGTGGGTCATCCATCTACAATATAATTCTGCACACACACACACACACACACACACACACCTGAATGTTTAGCAATGCATGAATATACTAACATATCCAAGTTAGAAATATTCTGTTTGCACTATTAGGAAAGAACCCAGGCCCAGATGGTTTCCACATAAGGGGACCTCTTTCTCTTAGCTTCCCCTCTCTGTGGCACTGAGTGCTAAGCCTGGCTGTGGTGCTGAAGGACACAGAGAGACTTGGAACTGAAGGCCACGGAACAGTTTGGGGAGCTCTTTTAAAACAAAACACACTTTCTTACTTATAAAATTATCACTACTTGTCCAGTAAAATGTTGTTTGATGTTAAAAGGTGGTCATCTGTGGTTATCAAATAATCAGACATAGTCTTTCGTGACTTCTTGGATGATTTCAAGCGAATATATGGCTCCAAGATGAGGGCCTGAGTATCCTGCAGAATGGACGGTGCATAAGAAAGGCAGAGTGATCAACGCCATGCTCGGCCAATGCTTGATTAACAAGTAGAATCCCAAAAGGTTATAGTAAAGGATATATAGGGCATAAAAGAAATAGTGGAGACAGCATCTACACCCAGAGCAGATATTCTAATGGGTGTCTGTAATTAAGCTTTTATCATCATTATCACTATCAATACTAAAACCATCTGTAACTGTCTATGCCCAGCCATGCTGCTATCTATTGTTCTTGCATTGAGCCTCTGGGGAAGGAGTCAGAGGGCTGAGGGTCAGCATCTATACCTAGGAGCAGCTTGGACAGGCTAGCTGGGCAAGTATCAATTCATTCAGAGATCTGAGTTTGTGTTTATCAAGGTGACAAGAATCAGCAGTCCCCTCATGGAAGCATTAAATGCAGCCAGCAGTGAGGGGGGCATTGATGACAAGGCAGAGACGGGGAGAACACAGGGCAGCTCCCAAAGTGAATTTTACTACAGAGCTTGAGACATCAGGGCATGTTATTTTGCCCTGACCTTACTTAGCCCAATGCCATTGACTGAACACAAGTCATCATGCGTATAGTAACTGTTGTTCTTGATGTCTGACTGCATCCAAACCTTAAAGTGAGGTTTCCCATATAGGAGCCTGACTCTTCCATACAGGTGTGAAACTATCTTGAGACTGTCAAGCTGGCTTGTTCAATGTCACTCTGCCAGCAGCAGGATTTGGGCCTAGGGACTTCTCCTGCCAGAGTTCGGGCACTCTTTTCAAAGTCGCATGGCCTCCGAACAAACAGAGCATTTCCCTGCTGATTCAGTTCAAGCTAGTGTTGCCGAAATACCAACCACTGTCTTGAAGAGTATGTATTTTAGAATTTCAAAGGGACAGACAACAGACACCTGATCATGGGTCAGGGAGTGTGATGGTCCACGGGCTTGCCTTCTTCCAAGCTCCACGTCAGCCTAAAAGGTCTTCAGTGGGAGTGGCCAAGAACCAGCAGGCTTCCTCGAAATCTCTTCCTCTCTGGAGCTCGTGATGGATAAAAGTTGCAAAAGCTTCGAAGTGGCTTGGCCCCTTTAAGTCATCATTCTCCAGGTGCCTGAGGGGGCCTTCGTCCAGCAGGCTCTGCTTAAGTCCCCCTGATGGTGTCCCTGCTCAGAAGACTAGACTGAGGAGGAACTGAAAGGAGATCACAAAATGGGCCCGTGATTCAAGACTGAGACTTTTGTTCTCTGGCTGGGATGGAGACTCAGCTGTCCCCATCACTGCCACCTGTCAAGATGTATTCAACCTCTGTGACTCTGAAGCAACCACATGACTTGAAAATGGAGCCCAGGAAGTCTATCCCTTAGAAATTTTCTTAGAAGTAGATCTTTCCCTAGAATTAATGAAAAGAATGTCACTTATCTCCTGAGAATGTGGCATATATTCACGCCGATGTGTGGGTCTGTATCTTTCAAATGACTTTGACACAGTTGAACAGTTACTCAAAGAAATTTTTTTCATATCTCTTTACCTATACATTTTTTTCTTTTACTTATTGAACATATTATGTGTGGGCATGTTTGTGTGTGTAAGTGCACATGTATGCACATACTTGTGCGTACACATACATTTGGAGGCCAGAGAACATCTTTGAGCATCATTTCTCAGACTCTGTCCATCTTCTTTTCTTTTTTAGCAGGGTCTCTCACTGGCCTGGAACTGGCAAAGTGAGCTAGGCTGGCTGAACAGTAAGCACCTGGGATCCTCAAGCCTCTGCCTTCATAGAAGTGAGGTCACAAGTATGCACCACTATGCCTGGCTTCTTTTTTTTTTAATAGGTTCTTTGCATACAGTATATTCTGAATTCATGGCTTCTTGAAATATGGGTTCTGGGAATCAAACTCGGGTCCTCATCCTTGCAGGCAGGGAAAGCACTTTGCCCCCCGAGCTATCTCCTCTGCCCTTTGAGTCTTTTTTTTTTTTCTTTTTTTCTTTTACACTCACTAAAAGTCCTCTGTCATTGTTTTTCATTAAGCTCGGGGGGAGGGATAATAAAAGGAAATTTTGATATAATTTGTAGCCATGGGGATTGGTCATTGAATAACATTATTCCTGTATTATCACTGGGGACATGGAAGTTGTCAGCAAATATTCATAAGGTACCCTCTAGCAACATATATTCTTGCCAGCATGCTTTGTGTGAGTACTCCCCAAAGCCCACCAAGCAAGGACCTGATATAGTAAGATGTCCTCATCCTGTCCCTCCTCTAAAAACCACTAGCCCCATGGACCCAGACAGTGGGTGCAGGGCTGCTAAATGGACATCTTCTTGATCAATTTCAGACCTGAAACATGGCCCTGGGATGGTGGCCGTGCTTGCGTTTTACCAGCTACTGAACTGGAAAGAAATATGATGTGACAGGGAAAAAATACCTATTCATAGGAGCAGAAAACTATTGTCTATTTAAAAACAGTGCTTCTAAAATAACAGTGGAAATTCCACCCTAGCCAGTCATCCTCAGCAAGGGGCACAGATGACAGATCCAACACCTATACAAAGCCCCTGACCATGGAAACAGCCAAAACACAAAGACTGGGCTCACCTCGGGGTGGGAAGCCAGCATCACCAATGTCAGACCACATCCTGCTGGTACCTCTGCCCAATCCTCCCAGCTTGCTTAGAGCATCTAGCCATCTAGGGTCATCTTGTTCAGGTCCATTGGGCTTGAGGGAGACTTGGGTTCATGTTCTCTACCTATCACATTAAATAGATAGAGAACACTTTCTGAGCCTCAATTTCTTCAACTGTAAAATGAAACAATATCTTTCCCTCAGACTTCAGGGAACTGCTGCAGAATTTGAATTCAAATTTGAACTTTTAAATTATGAACCTGTGTAAAAGCCAAAGGAGATAACCTTCCTCCACTGCAACAGGAGAACTGTATAATAGCTCTTCAGTTTGGGGACAGATATAAAGTAGTTTACGTTGGCAGATAGTCCATGTCCCCCTCCCTAGGATGAGCAGGAAAAGACCCCTGAAGTAGGTCACCTTCCTGTGTTCTGATGTATATTATCAAACATGCTGAGCTACAAGCTATTCAGTATGCTCCAAGGTCCAAGCTTTATGAACCATGCTAGGGAGGGCTTTGGTGACGCAACGGTCTTTGAGTCTTTTCTGCTCCTGTAAGCAGTCCCTCACCCAGATTCCTGTAAGTAACACCAATAAAACTCATTGGGTCACCAAGTTAGACATTGTGGGGTACTGTATTAGATACATGGAAAGATCTCTGGAGTGAATACAGTATGACCTGAGATCGCAGAGACAAGTGACAATTAGCCCTATGGACAAAATGCCTCTGCCATTGCTTCACCATTTTGGTTTTCAAGGAAAACACAGAAATCAGGAAATCATGAATAGAAAGATGAAAAATTGGGGGCTGTGTCAAGCCAGGAAATAGCCTTAAAGTGTTCAGGATACTTGCTCAGTCAAGTCTTATAGACTTTCTTCCCTGCAGCCTACCCCAAGCCAACCTGCTCATCTTCCTTGCTTCCCTCCATCAAATAATGGTGGTACCTTTTGTGTAGTGCTTGTGTCCAAGACTGAAGCATTCCATTTCCCAGAGAAACACCTAAGGACAGAAAGTAAACAAATCAAAATAGCTTCAGGAAGTCCCTGAAACTGACCAGATTCACTGGGCCCCTCCCTTCCTGAGACTATATAAACAGAAAAGACTTGCTGAAAGTAACTCTCAGATAAACCAAGCTGCAAAGAAGACTGAAGCCAGCCCAGGTGCCTGGAGGAAGTTTAGACAAACTGAGTCACTTGGAAAGGATGCTCTCCAACCTGCTGAGCTGCCTGCAGGCCATGCAGTGTGCTCCAGGATCCCAGCTTTTGTGAGCTGTCACCCATGCTGGGGTGGGCTTTGGTGACTCCCTGTCTTTGAGTTATTCCTGCTCCTATAAGTAACCCACAACCCATATTCCTGCCAGTAACACCAATAAAATGCATTGGTTCACCAAGTTGGACTTTGGTGGTGTCTGTTCTTTGATCTGTGGTGGAACCTATATCTGGGGTGAGTAGATATCTATGTTTCCAGGAAAGGTAATGTCATACAATAGCACCACCTAGCCATCATGTAAATCTGGATGTCATTCTAGGTTCCCCACCATTCTATCCAGCTAAGTCAAGTTCAGTAGACCACATGCCCTTACAGGTCCTGTTCTCCAGCCCTATTGCTGCTATCAGG
The DNA here is from genome assembly GCA_004026605.1 of Ondatra zibethicus. Lineage (NCBI taxonomy): Eukaryota > Metazoa > Chordata > Mammalia > Rodentia > Cricetidae > Ondatra > Ondatra zibethicus. The sequence goes on along the minus strand of PVIU01006080.1, from coordinate 44,797 downwards.
ATCACTGGGGTCAGGGCCTGTATCACAGCTGGCTCAGTCATCATAACTAACAGTTGTTGCTCCCATTTTGCTTCCCCTGGAAGACATTCTCCACATTCCTAGTTTTGGTTTTTGTTTTGTTGTTTGTTTGTTTTTTGAGACAGAGTTTCTCTGTGTAACAGTCCTGGAGGTCCTGGAACTAGTTCTTGTAGACCAGGCTGGCCTTGAACTTACAGAGATCCACCTGTGATGTGGAATTCCCCTGTGTATGCTGTTAATACCATTGGTTAACAAAGAATCTGTCTTGATCCTATAGCAGGGCAGAACTTAGCTAGGCAAGGAAAACTAAACTGAATGCTGAGAGGAAGAAGGCAGAGCCAGGAAGAAGCCATGGAACTATCAGAGACAGATGTGCTGAAACTTTACTGGTAGGCCACGACCTCATGGTGATGCACAGAATAATAGAGATGGGTTAAATTAAGATGTAATAGTTAGCCAATAAGAAGCTAGAGCTCATGGGCCAAACAGTGATTTAAATAGTACAGTTTCTGTGTGATTATTTCGGGGCTGAGCAGCTGGGAACCAACAAGCAGGCTCCTCAACACACCTACCTCTGCCTCCCAAGTGCTGGAATTAAAGGCGTGGGCCACCACTGCCAAGGCTTATATTCCTAGTTTTTTTTTTCCTTTTTATAAAATTTTTTTAAAAAATTTATTAAGAACTTTTTTAATACAGTCTTTTCTCATTTTACATAGCTATCCCCACTCCCTCCCTGCCTCCCGCTTCCTCCACCTTCCCCCGCCCCACTCTCCCATCCACTCCTCAGAAAGGGTAAGGCTTCCCATGGGGAGTCAATAAAGTCTGACACTTCACTTTGAGGCATGACCAAACCCCCCCAGCCCCCATATCTAGAATGATCAAGGTACCCCTCTAAAAAGAATGCACTCCTAGATGCCAGTTCAAACACTAGGGATAAATCCTGGTCCCACTGCCAGCGGTCCCATAGACTGCCCAAGCCTTGCAATTGTCCCCCACATTCAGTGGGCCTAATTTGGTCCTGTGCAGTTTCTCCCACTATCAGTCCAGACTCCGTGAGCTCTCACTAGCTCAGGTCAGCTGTTTCTGTGGGTACCACCATCATGCTATTCACCCCTTTGCTAATAAGATTGCTGCTCCCTCTCTTGAGCTGGTCTCAGGTAGCTCAGCCCAGTGCTTTGCTGTAGATCTCTGTATCTGCTTCCATCAGTTGCTGGTTGAAGGTTCTATGATAATTAAGGTTGTCACCAATCTGATTACAGGGGAAGACCAGTTAAGGTGTCCTCTCCACTGTTGCTTAGAGTCTTAGTTGGAGTCGACCCCAGCTAAGATATTCCTAGTTTTTAAAGCCTCTTCCCTTGACCTAGTTTCCTATCTGGTCCATTCCCTTCATTTTCATACACCCAGAAGTACCCTTTGTCCCCGTGCTCCACATGCTCCAAGTCCTTAAGTGTGTTCCCCCTGCAGAGAAAGTCTGCCCAACATCTAGGTCATTCTTTCTCATCCTAGGGGCTTCCAGGAATCCTTCCAACTCCACAGCCTAAGCTCAGTGTTCCTCTGTGGTGCTGCCTTAGCAAACCCTCCCCAATATGCTCATAGTATCTAACACATTGAATGGCAAGAGCTGGTTTTCTGACTTACAAGACCATGAACATCTTTGAAGGGAGGCACAGGCCTCTGTTTGGCCCCTTGACAGTGACTGTATCCCAACAGGTATTTAATAACCATTTGCTGGTCTGAATAGCTCCCACCTGCAGTAAATCTTGTTCAGTCTAGTGAGTTAGTCTGAAACAGCCCAAGAAACTTTTTTCTTATTTCACTTTAATCCAGAGGACACACCTATATTCCCAGCCCAGTGAACTGGTAATGAACTGAAGTATTCCAAAAAAAAAAAAAAAAAAAAAACAGGCTACTGTTGAGAGTCCCTAAATGTACCCTGATTTAAATATGTAATCTGTAAAGTGAAACTAGCTTTTTATGGTAGCCAGTCTAACCAGCTTCTGAAGTCAATGTCTGTGATCCCAGACCTAGAAATGAAAAAGTCTATGTAAATCAGGCTTTGACATATGCATTGTGTTCTCTACAGCATCCTCTGGGGTCAACAAGCCTGTGTTATGGATCAAGCATATGAACTTTTGCATAACCATTTCCCTGATATTAAAAAGTCTTTTCATACAAACATTCTATATAGCTGAACATATCAAAACCTAAACTTTTTTTCAAAACTTTTTTATATAACTTTTTTTTGAGAATTTCAAGTATGAGAACATACACTCATCATTTCCAGTCTCCCTCTTCTCCTCCAACGCCTCCTATGCCCAACCCACCACCTCCTCTCTATGTACGTCTTCTATACTTACTGTTGTTTTACACATGCACCCTACTGAGATCAATTAGTGTTGCCTGTATGTGCATGACCTTAGCATTGACCACTTAAGATTGAAAAGTCTATCAGGGGTCTAAGGAAAACTGATTCGCCCTCCTTCAACAACCAGTGACTCCCTGTACCACTTTGTCTAGGTGTGGGACCTTGTGGAGTTTTTCCCCACCCATATTAACACATCAGCTAGTATGGTCATTGTGTAGGTCTTGTTCAGACAATCACATTGTTCAGAGTTTATGCATGTTTCTCTCCTTGTCAAGCCTAGAAGACACTACCTTAAAGCAATTTTCCTAGTTCTCTGGCTCTTACACTATTTCCTCCCCCACCCCCCACTGCCACACTGTTCCCTGAGCCTTCAGGGTAGGAGTTGTATAGTAGATGTCCCAAGTGGGGTTAGGCACCCCACCGTCACTGATCCTCTGCATTTTGGCCAGCTGTGGATCTCTGTAGTAGTCTTTTCTCTTCTACAGAAAGGAAGCTTCTCTGATGAAAGATGAGAACCACGCTTGCCCTCGGGTATGAAGACAAGTGTTGAGAATACCGTGGGAAGCTGTGCTGACGTGGGGAAATCACAGTGAAAGCTTCTCCTCTAGTTTTACAGCCCCTTCAGCCAGGGATTCTTGGCTCACAGTACCAGGCTACAGTTTCCTCCTACTGAGCAGGCCTTAAGACCAATTAGACAGCGCTTAGTCACCCCCAGAATATAAACGCCATGATTGCACCACCGGGGAAATCTCGCCAAGCTGGTCATTGTTGTAGTCTGCACGTTCTGCAGCTGAGTGAGACCACTGATATCTATTCTCCACTGTAGCTTACGTCATACTTTTGACACTGAGAGAGCTAGCCCTGAGTGAGGAGGCTTCTAAGTCAGTAACATCTGGAGCCTCTAAGTCCTGGGACTGAAGTCTTCCCTGTCATCAACTTGAAGGGTTTTGCCTTCAAACTCTGGGAGGTAACCCAGAGCAATGGCAGCAGCCTGTATTGATCTTGGACATGCTTGACCAACAGCTCAAAGGGAGGTAGGTGTTCCTTGCCTAAGACTGAGGATTTTGGTTGTTGTTGGATAGACTATGGCACCTGGAGGAAGCATTAGCACTCTGTGGGGGTAATTCAATTTAAAATGCTCATGTGTGTTCATACATTAAATCATATGTATATTTCAAGTAAGGTTATAAAACATAATCTCTATAGATTTTTTTTATCTAGAACATAGTCATTAAGGTTTGGAAGTATTTTAAGGGTTACTTCCCTTGCTGACTTGAATGTTCCATAGCTTTAGGAGGTGTCATAAAGCAATAGGTTCCAAAAATGACCACAAGGCCCAATCCTCCATCTGTATAAGCTCTTTTCAATGTAACTTTCAGCTCCCTTCATCAAAAAGGAGCTCTGTTTCCCCTCTTGAATATTTTTTGCCCAATATAATTCAGTAGAAATGATAACAATATGCCTGTTTGAGCCAGGTTCTCTTTTTAAATTATTATTATTTATTCTTCTCTCATATATTTCATCCCAAACAGTTTCCCCTCTCCTCCCAGTTCTTCCCCCTACTTCCCTTTTCCTCCAAGCCCCACTTCTTCCCCTCTTCCCCAGATCCACTCCCCCTCCATTTCCCTTCAGAAAAGAGCAAGCCTCCCAGAGATATATCAACCAAACATGTTGAGCCAGGTTCTTAGCAAACCTTTTATGTTGTTTCTCAAGCTTACTCGAACTCTCTCTGGCTCTCTATCCTCTTCTCTCCCTCTCCCTCCTTCCCTTCTTCTCTACTTCCTTCCTTCTACCTTCCTTGCAGTCAAGTTCAATCTAGTCTGCCAAACAACATGAGTCACATGGCCTTCTGTTTCATTAATCTGTTATCATGTGACAAACCACCTCAAACTCAGTGGCTCAAAACAATGATCATTTTGTGCCTACAAAACAGCAAGTTAAACAGGCCTAGTAGAGACAGCTCTTCTGTCTGGCATCTTCTGGAAGATCTCAGAAGTCATAGTGACTCAACTATTGGGAATAACTTGGCACCTTGAAGCTGGGGTCATCTGACAGTTTACTCAATCATATTGCTCCTAAATGTGGTGTTGAATCTGTTGTCAGTTGAGACTGTAGCTGGAATATTGACTAGACATCTAACTAAGGCCTCTCTATGAGGCTACTCAGCTTCTACACAACATCATAGTGAATTCCAAGAGCATCATAAACAGAAGAAAATAAAATCTGAGAGTTCTCAAGGTTAAGCCTAGGAGTTAACTGAGTATTACTTCCCTATTGGTCAAGGAAGTCACAGAGACTTGCTCGAATCCAAGAGAGAAAAAAAAAAACATAAAGATGAGGGGTTGGAGAGATGGCTCATCAGTTAAGAGCACTTGCTGCTCTTCCAGAGGACCAAGTTCAGTTTCCAGCACCCACATCAGACAGCTCACAACCATCTGTAAGTCCAAGTCCAAAGGATCTGATGACCTCTTCTGGCCTCCATAGGCGTCAGCAGATATGCATGCATACAAATACACAGACACACACATACACATAAATCTTTAAGAATAAATATCTTTTAAAGGGACACAAAAATTAAAAAGCTCAATGTCATAAGAATACACATGGAATGTGTGTGTGTATGTAGGAGACTGTCTTTAGAAAATTCCATCTGCCCTCCCCCCATGAGCCTAGTAACAGTCAACAAACTCCCAGACCCATAGATAAGGCCATCCTACACCCATGCACACACACAGCAGCAGCCAACTGGCAAGATGACTGTAAATGTATGAGTAATCTCATGCTGGCTGTGAACTTGTGAGCAATAATAAATGGTTATCATGATAAGTTATTAGTTTTATGTGTGATTTGTTTCACACAAATAATCCTGGCTCCACCAACCACTACTGAGAAAGCTGCTTGGATCTCAGTAAGAGAATATGTGTGCCACGGGATTGCAGACTGTCAACATTCAGTGACGTAATGGGTTTTGTGTGCCTAGTTAAGTGCTAGCACCTGCCAATGAATGCCCATTCCCTAGCCTTCCTCACAGTCAAAATTCAAAATCGAAGTCATATTCTCATTACTTCCTGTGCTGCATAAACCAAGGTCACAAAATCTGAACTGGATGTCAATCTCAGTTTTGCCTTGTAGAAGGTGACATTCAAAAATAGCTCTCCTTACCAATCAATTAAACAAGGGAGAATTTTCAAAATCACTCAACTATTCCAGCAGAAAGGATTCAGGGCAGGACACGAGGTGAACTGTATGATCCTCCTAATGAAAATCTCAAGGAGACTTGGTTTATAAACACTGCAAAAATCCATTCTAAACAAAAAACATCAGCTTTCCTCTTGCCTTGGATATTAGCCAGCAATGAAGGAGAGATTGACCTGATTTAGGGTTGGTTGCACAATATGAAAAGTGGATTTTTTTTTTCTCTTTCCATAGACCTAGAGCTAATAGCTTTGTTTCTGTCCCTGATCAACAGAAGAGAACACTGGGCTTGTCCCCTTTAAACTCTGTAAGTGCTCAAATGGAATCCTGCTTATAGCTAACTTCACCTGCACTTTGAAGCCGCCATTGGTATAAATTCAAGCAAAGGACAGAGTCCAGAATAAACATGTCACACTGAGGAAATCCCAAAGCAAAAGATGATACTCTTCATGGCTATAACGGCCCAGGACAGTACCAATGTGGGACCATGTTTGCAGAGTCTTACTCAGCCCATGGCTTTGGGGAATGAGTTCATTTTGACTTGCACAGTAGGTCTGTGTGGCAAACAGAGCAAGTGTTGACTCTTTGCTTCCATGAGGAAATCTCATGATTTAATCAGTTTACTGAATGGAGGACGTGGTTTCAAGAAACCTTTAATCTGAGGCATAAGTGAGAAGTCCACAATATTGCTTCTTCCTGGGAATTTGAACTTATTATGACTGGGATTAAGCCCATAAATATATATTTTGAACAAAGTAAATTTACCTTTTGAAATTTAGATTGATGGATGGACAGATTGATGGATGAATAGAACAATAGATGATTGATAGATGATAGATAGATAGATAGATAGATAGATAGATACATAAATAGACAGACAGACAGATAGATAGATAGGCACGCAGACAGATAGTAGGTAGATGAAAGATAATTAGGTGCTGATATTGTTTAGGATGGGTTTTTGCTGTAGAGTTTCACAGAGGCCATGAAAGTGGAAATGAAGCTAAGAAGGGGAAAGAAAGGCTAGAGGAACAGAGAAATTGGAGAAGGTGCTGGAAGCAAGACAAGGCAGTGCACAACCTCCCTTCTACACAAATTCTACACTTAACTATGTTGCAGGAAAGCAGAAGAGGGGCTGCTAGGGAGGAGGGAGAGGCCAAGCAAGGAGGGAGATACAGGGCCAGGAACAAGGGAAGTGAATAAAGCGAGGTATTTTCAAAACTCTCATAAAGAAACTCTGTTGCTATGCATGCCTTTTAAAATAGAAAATTTTAAAAATAAAAATTGCCTCTTTCTCTTTTTTTTAATAACATAATTTTTTATTGATTCTTTGGGAATTTCACATCACGCTGTCTTAGTTATGGTTTCCATTGCTACAACAAAACACCGTGACTAAAGAGCAAGTTGGGGAGGAGGGGGTTTATTTAGCTTACACTTCATCACTTGCTGCTCATCACTGAAGGAAGTCAGGACAGGAACTCAAAACAGGGCAGGGTCCCGGAAGCAGGAACTGTTGCAGAAGCCATGGAAGGGTGCTCGCTTCTCATGACTTGCTTAGCCCACCTTCCGATAGAACCCAGGATCAGCAACCCAGGGATGGCACCACCCACCATGGGCTGGGGCCTCCCCCGTTGATCACTAATTGAGAAAACGCTTTACAGCTGGATCTCATGGAGGCATTTCCTCAGCTGAGGGTCCTTGTTCTGATGATTCTAGCTTGTGTCAAGTTGACACATAAAACCACCCAATACACATGTACCTCACATCCCAGGCCCCCCATATTCACCCCTCACCCCTGCTGCACCCCAAAACAGAAGACCCCCTCAAAAAACTTTTAATTAAAAATAAAACAAAGAGCCTTGCTCCTCCCTCTTTCCTGCTCTCTAGCAAACTTCATTCATCCTCGTGGCATCTGGAGCTTTGGTGTCACAATTTGTCCCCACTCGCAAATTCTCATTGCAGTGAGCCATTGGTCTGATTCAAGGCCTCTGGCCCCCGGCACAGTAGCATCACCAGACCCTCACCAAAACTCCCCTTAGACATCTTGCTTTGTCCTGAGTCATGGAGATCCTGCTGCTATCATTCTGCAGGACCAGTCCCTTCACGTACTCCAGGAGATCATAGATGGGGTAGGTGTTAGGGTGGGCCAACCTAAGGCCCAGAATATGCACCTGAGCGGAAGCTGAGCTGGTCACTAGGGACCACTAGGACCACCCCCATCAGATGAGGGGCAGAGTCAGCTCTACTGAGCCCATGCCATTGGTCCAGCTCTCCCACGCCTACAGTGAGGGGTGGGGCCAGCTCTCCTGAGTGGGGGTGAACGGTAGCTCTCCCATGGGACGTAGGACCAGCTCTCCTGCTGCAGAGTCCAGAAAGGGGCAGGGCCAGCTCAGCACAGCCCTCGGATTTCAACACCCATGGTTCCTGTGGCCCCTTGTGGTAACACAGGCCATGGACATCAACACAGACCCCAGCTGCAGCAGGACCACAAATCCAGACATTTCCCTTGGCATCAGCTTGAGCCCTGATGTCACCATGGCCCCAGTGGCAGTGCAGGCCACCCAGGTCAGCATGGCCCCCGCAGCAGCATGGCCCTTGGACACCAACGTAGACTCAGGGGCTGACCACATTCCCAGTCTCACAATTCTCAGTGGTTACTGAAGTCACAGACAACACAGACCCTGGCAGCTAGGGGGCCATGGACCCAGACATGACCATTGGCAGCAGCTCAGGCCCAGATGTCATCATGGCCCCACGTGACAGTGTAGACCACTGAGATTGGTATGGCCCTGGTGGCAGAATGTCTCTTGGACACCAACATGTCCACAGGTAGCAGCCCAGACCCCAGGTATCCTTGTGGCATTTGGTGGCAACATGGGTCATAGATGTCAACCCCAGCGGTGGTATGGACCATGGACCCAGACATGGCCCTTGGCAGCAGCCTGGGCCCCAGTTGGCAAGCAGGCCACCCACATCAGTCTGGTCCTCACCAGGTTTGCTTCTTCAGTTCTGCCTCTTTCCAGAGCACATGAACCACTCTGCTTCTTTTTCTCCCCCATTTCTCCACCCCATCACAATGGCGCCTACCACCCTGGTGCCTTGTGGTGCCAGGTGGGCTTATGCATCATCCCAGACTATGAGGACCAAGTTGGCCCGTGGGTGTCGTCACCCACCTGGGCCGAGTGGCACTAGGTGAGTCTGTGGATACCTTCAGCCAGCCTTTACTAAAATTTTGCTTTTGATAATATTATCCCAACCCAATAACCCTTCCTACAGTACAAAATCAAAAGATGAGTTTTTAAAACTCAAACGTTAAAATTGGAATACTTCCCCTTCGTCTTGGAAAGGGGTTTAGAAGAAGAACAAATAAGCCATTTTCTTGACATTATAGATATCAGAGAGAGCAAATGAAGCTGAGAGGTGAAAAGGAACCATCATGAGTATCTGGTCCATCACCTGAGATGGAAAATCTTGGAGCAGATTGTGAAGGAAGACTCCCTGACAATCTAGCCTATACCTCAATAGTACCAAGTCACACAGTCCTCAGTTCTGCTGGTATCCTAAACGTTAGAGGGACAGATGGGAGCATTTCCTCTCGGCATCAAGCCGCACACATATAGCCCATCCTTTCCTGGAGCTGATTGGACAAAGGAGAAACTGATGGGTGTTAGTGTGGGCTATTACTTTAGGACATAGTATTGCACATGCAAATTATTGTTATACAAGGAGTATCTCACGAACTGATGCTATCTTGTTCTGTAAAAAGTCACCATATTATATAAAGCTAAAGCCCAAAGCCACTGGGACTGTGTTTTCATAATAGACTCTCAACGAGCCTGGGACCAAGGACAGAACAAGAGCTGTTTTGTTGATCCAAACTTAAATGCGAAAACTAAAACATGTCAAGGGGAATTATGTCAAGTTAGATCAGGTTAGGCAGAGAAGGGGGTTTTATAACCCCGGGGATTTATCAGGAAAGGATCTGTTGTCATGGAAATATCAAACAATCATAAAGTATCATCACTCCTTTAGCATCCGACCTAAGGAAACAAGAGTGAGTTCTGCCTGCACTATAGATCTGGACCACTTTGGCCAAAGAGGTTCCACTGCTATCATGTTAATGCAGACTTGAATGTAAAGTTTTAACTTTGATCTAATGATCACAACCCTCAACCTTGTGGCAAGCATCCTATAAAACCTTATCTGATATTTTTAAGAGAATCTTCTTTAATTATGTATCAATAAATGATGTGGCAGACTAACTAGATGCCCTCCAGTCGTTTCCTGGCACCAGGATACAGGAATTTTTACTTCCTAGCCATGTGATGAAGATCTGGCCAAAGGAACATGGGCAGAAATGTGGACTTACAGAATGCTGGGTATAGAAGTTCTCTCCTAATCACCCTCATTCTCTATTTTTGGTCATCAGCTGGGGGACACTGAAGACTCTGCAAGAGCACCAAAAATAAGGAATTAAGTCTGCAAAGGACCTACCTACACACACGTGATCAGAAGGCAAAACAACCTTGCGGCATTTTCTTCTCCAAGCTGGAGACAAAAGAAAAAAAAAATTCAGTGGATTTAAACATTAACTACCAACAACGAAATAGAAAAAGCAAAGTCACTTCTCTTGTGGAATTTCACCCTTTGGTGTTCATTTTTGTCTCTTTTATGTGTGAGACAGAGTCCATTGCCTCTCTTGTAACTGGTCAAAAGCACAACCATACCCAGTCCAAGGGCTTTTCTTCCAGTGAATAACTTTCATGGACTAGTTTCTTCTCCTAGCCTCTTAATCTGAAATATTTGTCTTTGGCTCATGATGCTCCTAGGGAAATAAATTTAGATTGAATAATAATGCCTAACGTTCACTGAGTGCATACTATGAGCCAAAGACATTGCTAGCATTTCAGCAAGTGCTCTGTGAGACAGACAGATACCAATTCATGGGTGACGAAGGGAGAGCATCCAAAGTTCGGCATGCTCCTGAAGGCCTCCCAAGTCATCACTTGCTTAGCCAGAGCTAAGATCCATCATTTCTGACTCTGGAACCTGCTGTCTTAGCCACATGACAATCTCTTGTGCCTCTTCTTTCTCTTCAGCGTAGCTTTGCAAGCTCATTTTCTTGGCTTGTCTATGAATATCTCATAGTAACCATTTTCCTGGAGACAATTGCAAATTGGTTATGAATGAAGTTACTTTAATTATCCCCCAGTCACCTCCCTAAAAGGGCCTCTGAATTGGACCTTATTTCATTACTCTAAGCTCTACATATTTATAAATGTGACTCCAGTTCTTTTGACTTATGCATTCTTCAAACTTCTAAACTATTTTCCAAAGGCTTTGAGCTCCTAGTCCTCCTTAATGACTTAAAGGGAAATTTCTTTTCTACTTCAAATTCCAAGCCTGCTTACCTTGTAATACATATTCAAATCTAGGTATTATAAGAGAAATAGGATTATTTGATATCATAATTTCCTCAGATCTTATTTTAAATGCCTTGGTTTAAGAGAGAGAGAGAGAGAGAGAGAGAGAGAGGTGCCGACAGCAGCATTTATTCTACTGGTTAGTTTAAGAACATCCAGACAGCTCTTCTGATGCGAGACCTGGGGCTTGACTCAGAGGATTATATTAAGGCCCAAACTAAGGCACCCTGTGAAAAATTCATACCATGTCACGTCTCCCCTCTGCCTCCAAATATATATGCATGTGCACATACATGTTTACACATACATACAACACACATGACATTACTGGTTCTTCTTATCTCCATTTTCTGCCTGAACCCACTGAGAGGGATCAAAACTGGTGAGAGCAGCATGTAATTTACTTCATACACAGAGACTTCAGGAAGGGATGAGCTTGATGCTTCATGTTATATGTCCATTTTAAGTGCCTAGTCATCTGGTCAAACATCAGGCTAGGTGTTTTTGTGAAGGTGTTGCACAAATATGATAAACACTGACAATCGATTGAATTTAATAAAATAAAATTAGCCTCGTTATGGAGTGCAGCTTATCCATTTAAGATCTTAAGAACAAAAATCAGGGTTTCCCAGATAAGGAATTCTGTCTCTAGATCAACATAGAGAGTCCACTTGAGTTTTTACACTGCCAGTCTGACACGCAAATCTTCAATTTCAATCACACGAACCTGCTGTGGGATAATGCTCTTGTACACTGTAAAGATTTGTCACTTGTATTGGTTTAATAAAATGCTGATTAGTCAGTAGTCAGGTAGGAAGTATAGGCAGGGCAACCAGACTAAGAGAATTCTGGAAAGAGGAAAGGAAGAGAATCAGTTACCAGCCAAACTCAGAGGAAGCAAGATGAGAATGCCTTACTGAGAAAAGGTATCAAGCCACATGGCTAAACATAGACAAGAATTATGGGTTAATTTAAGTTGTAAGAGCTAGTTAATAATAATCCTGAGATAATAGACCAAGCAGTTTATAATTAACATAAACCTTTGTGTGTTTCTTTGGAAATAAACAGCTGCGGGACCAGGTGGAACAGAAACTTCCATCTACATGAACCAATTCCTTAAAATAAATCAAGATATTAGTTTTGTTTTGTGTTTTTGCTTTTCCTGTTTATTTGGGTTTTTTGTTTGTTTTATTTTGAGGCAGGGTCTCACTATGAAGCTCTGGCTGGCCTAGAATGGCCTTCCTCTCATTCCCTTCCTCTGCCCAAATAGTCCTCCTTCTGATTTATCATCATATAAATATAAGTTTTGTATATATAGTTAAATTTAGATTGCATATGAAAGAAAATAGATATTTTGACTTTCTCCTCCTCCATTATCCTCTGTGGTCTCCCTTTCCCCTCCCCTGTAGTCCCCTCTATTTACCACAGAATTCCCCATCTACTTTCACTTCATATAGAGAGATAATTGATTAATTGGTTGATTTCACATATGATAAATCAATGTCTTTAATAGCTCTACCTAACATATATTATATATATAACATTTATAAAACTAATATGTGTGTTATGTATATGCATATATTAGATAATCATTTTGTTTTTTCTGAAAAACTGACTGATACATAGAAAAATCATTAATCATGAGGCCCAGGAAACCAACATGGGGCTATCCTGTGTAAGCCAGGATATGTGATTCCCCCAGTAAGACCCCAACAGCTAGGTGGATTGTGGGAGGAGGGTCAGGAATGCTGGATAGAGACAGCTGGATAAAGATACTATCCACATTTGCTTTCTCCATGTGTGGCCTCTAGCCTAGAACAAGCTCAAATCACAAAATTTTGCTTTGTTTGGTTTGTTGTTGTTTTGGGGTTTTTTTTTTCCCACAACAGGGTTTCTCTGTGTAGCCCTGGCTGTCCTGGAACTCTGTAGACCAGGCTGGCCTCTAATTCATAAAGATCCACCTGCCTCTGCCTCCCAAGTGCACCACCACTGTCCAGCATTTTGTTTGATTTTTAAACTCTAACATAAGACCACCTTAATTGCTTTCCTAATGCAGTATCGTGTGGCCTGAAGTGACTGGTGTCCATGTTACTCTGGCACAGATGAAAAGTAAAGGACTTGTAAAAGACACGAAAGACAAAATGAAGTTCTTACTCCTCTCTCCGAAGGGTAAGTCCAGAGACTGGTGCCCGGCCCCACAGGCTCAGGCTCTGGAGGAGAGAGCTGGGTTGGCCCTACCCCGGAGGCAGTTCTGGTGAGCTCCATCAGCTAGCGTGATCTCAACATCTCGTCTGGCACACTGCACCTACCTCCTCCTCTTCTCACACCTCAGTTAACATGTTAGCCCACCAAGGCATATGGAAACTGTGAAAGTTCTATAGCATGTTCAACAAATACTTTCCAGGGTGAGATTATATTTATTGAGCATCTACCGTGTTCTTGGCATTGCAGAGCAAAAGCACAAATATAGAGCCTCTGGCTTTCAGAAACACGGAATCCCTTATAAGCTTTGGGATAGCAATCTTCTTGTGCTGCATTCTAAGCCTCTTACGGATCTATTCTGAGTCAGCCTGTATCACAAATGCCGAAAGCTCCAAGTTTGATTTCCTTTTTTCCAAACTTAGCCCTGTGAGTTTTCTTCCTGGCTGTAGAATCCAAAGCAAAGATTAGTTCTGTAGTTTGAATGAAGGCCACAAACTTTAACTTCAGAGGACTTTAGAAAACGTGCGCAAACCTCTTTTGTTGTGAGGTATACACAGAGAGAGACACACACACATGCGTAATACTAGTTTTGGTTTTTTTTTCAGGTTCCATTCATGTGATCCACTATTTTTAAATATTTTAAAAGCTGAAAGAAGACATGAAGGTGCAAATAAGTTGCTCTCCCTTAGCCATTAGCATAGCATTGGAAGTGTGCTTTTTAGGCTAGACGGCCTATCCTTACTATTCTTTTGAAACACTTAATCCCACAAGAAGTATCTTATAAAACAGTCTTGGGTGTTTATTCAGGAAGTGGGAATTAAGATGGAGACACGTGGTTAACGTTCATAAGCCTAAGATCCATGTCCTGAGGGAGAGAAATGGAACACGGGCCAAAGCTTTCTATCCTGAAGTGTAAATCCAGATGTTGCCTACTAACCAAAGGTCTGGAAACAAACAGGGAAGATCCCGAGGACTGAAAAACTATCAAAATGAGATGGCGTGTGACTCAGAAGGGCGGAAGGGCCGCTATCATTAAGTACGCTGATGGCTCTTCACCCGTACTCATTTTCACAAAACAATGAGCACGTGATATACCAGGCACCTGTGCCATGCCTTTTCCAATAAGCTGTACTTTAGTTCTTCAGACAAAGCCAGATAGATTAACACTGATACCTCACTCTGTCCCAGCACTTTCAGAACTAAATCAAGAATCATCTGAGAGACCCCTTCATAAAGGAAGGGGTGTGGGGTGCTGTTATAGGTTTGAAACCAAATAGTTTTCACTTTCTGTCTAACAGAAGATCACTTTCAACAACAACAAAAATTGGGTTTTTTTTATTAAAAACTAGTTCCTAGAACGAATCTTCGTTGCCTGTGAAGGTCCCCAAGCCTGTTCCATATGAACCAACTCACCCTTAGTTAGGCACGTGCCTCCAGCATCCTCCCTTCATTTCTTGGGAGAGATCCAGTCTTCCTCCCCCCAGAATTCTGCTGATTCACCTTTCCCCCGGAAGGATACACATGGTCTCTGCTTCCCACAGTGTCCTTGGCACATCACCAGCCCACTCCTGTTTCACAGCACCAGAATCTCTTGAACTTTATCAGAGATGATACAGATGTAATTAAACCTGAATACTAGTCTCTCCTTGTGACAACTCTGCGGACAATTAATGATGATAAAAGAGCCTGCCAGCTGCTGCCTGACATACCAATGTGAGCTTCCAGCGCTGGTGAACATGGAGGGTGAAGGGCAGGTCCCTCCGGCCCCATTTCAATCTGCCTTTTATCTCAGCCAGCTAAAAACTAACACCGACTTTGGGGGAATTTAGAGTCTTTCTTCTCCCCTCTTAGAAGCGCCAAGCAGACAATTGAGGGTAATGCAGTGTCTGTGACATAAATAAGGATGCTTCCGGCAAGAGTAATCGAACTTCTATCAGCAGGACAGAGTTCCAGGCAACACAGGAGCAGCAGGCTGTGCTGGCCACAGAAGACCTCAGCCCTCGACATACAGGGGCCACAGGAACTTACCAGAGGGTGAAGACGGACCTCCATCTAGGAGATGCTGTTGCCCTCGAATTTAACCCTGATGGCATTTGCTCCTCATTCTTAACTCTAAGTTTAGTCACAGCTAGAACCCAGTGCAACAAAATGGGTAAACTAAGTTTGTTTTGTCACCAAACAGAACCAGAAGTCAAGAATCTGGAAAAGGGACAAGTATCAAAAATAAAGGATTATAGGGGTGGGAGGGACATGAGAGAGGATAGGGGAAGAGAGTAGCCAGAATGCATTACATACCCATATGAAACCTTTTTAAAACTAACTTAATATTTTTTTGTGTCCTCAGGGAGACCAAGGCTTGAGAAAGGCGTATGGTGGCAGCGGTGACTGGAGAGGAAATGATCGGAATAGGAAGGAGAGAGGAGGTAAAAGGAGCTGCCCAGCACTCACACCTCTGAGCCGTGTGCTGAGGCTCAGTGCCAACAGTGCCATGCTTCAGACTTCCTGTGTTTTCTTCTGTTTAGCAGTTGCTGTTTGTGGGATGTAAGAATTCATTTAGATAATTCCCAGAAGAAAATGCAAATGACTCGTAAACATAGGAAATAAATGCTCGCCATCACTTGTAATCAAAGAAATGCAAATACAAAACAAGAAGATAACATTTGCACCTATCAAACTCATGGGCACTGAGAGGAAGTCTAATGATCAACAGGGATGGTAAGAGGGCCCATTTCACATTGCTGGAGTGCTAATTGCCACAACCTTTCTCCTGGCAGTTTGTAGCAAAGGTCTTAAAAATATGCATACTTGTTGGCCCACCAATTCCCCATCTAGAAATCCATCCAAAAACTGTGAGCAGCAATGCAAGCAAAAAACTGAAGTACAACGGTTTTATTAGTATGTTGTCTACTTCATGGAAAAGTACGAAGACAAAAAAAATGTGATTTTGTTTTGTTAAATAATTTCGTGATAAATTGTATTGTTATAGATATGGAAATATATTTCAGACTTCTTCCCCAGCTAACATTATGTATCAAATTTAATATTTTGAGGTAACTGTTATAAAATGAAATAAAAAGGAATATTATATATATGATGAGAGAGAGAAAGATCCAAAATTATTTACTTGGAAGAAAGAGAGAGACCTAAGTGTTAGCAGATTATCTCTATGAAAGATATTTTAGTGGACTTTTTCATACTTTTCAAAGTTCACAATGAATGGTAGGTAATCAGAAAATATAAACAGTGTTTTCAAACATACAAATAAAAGGTAAAAATGTATTCTTTTTTACTTTTATCTGCAATTATTTCATGCTGAATTTATTCCCATAAATTTTGTTTCTTCAGTCTCTCCTGGGATATCTCTTTCTTCTGTACACCCTCCTCTTCTGGCTTTGAAAGAATCCCTTCCTGTCCAGTGAGGATCATCTATGTGTGGCAGGGGGCACTCACGTATGGGCTCACCCAGCCACGAGCACTGTAAGTTCATCAGCATGTCTTAGGGTAATTGCTCACCTGGATGTGTTCAATGCCTGGAGAATCTACGTCTAAACCTTAAGTCCAGCATTATTCGCCCTTCCTGGGCCACCCACTCTCTGCAGAGACCATGAAATAGCCAAGGAATTCAAGAATTTCTCTGCCAGTACTCAAAATAGAAAAATCTAAATAAACAGCATTGGTTATTTTTTCCATTTTCCCATTTATTGAAGAATGAAGTGATAGGATAGGAGTGGTCATCTAAGCTCACAGGCTTCCTATTGATTGGTCTCTGTCCCTTTCATCTTATTTTTCCTAGCCATCAAAGCCCATCCAGAATCAATGCAAAGCTCTGGGTACCACCTTTCCATCAGTCTGGATCTTGTGCCAGAGTCCTTGGCACAGTAAATCTGTTTACTTAGCAAGTTAGATTGGGTAGAACTGTTTATGTGGTCTGTCAGTGGTTCGATGTCTGGGGTAAGTAGACATTTGTTCATGTCTCCTCAGGAAAAGTTATACAACACGGTTGACACCCAAATAGGGACTGACTGAAACATTGCTGAGTTAGGGAGGAGTAGATGCAAGCTCTCTACCGTTGGTTGATAAGACATGCAACTGGGAGCCCTGTTTCTGTGCCAGGATCCATCTGGAGGGGTGCCCCTGCCCACCAAAAGCCTGCCCTTTTGTCTGTGGGGTTCTTGGCCCAGCGAGGGGCCCTGGACCTGTAACAGGATCCATCCAGATGGATCCATCCGGAGGGATCCATCAACCCAGCCTGATTCAGGGTGGTGGAGATCTGAGAGCCAGATCCAGTGCTGAGGGTACCTAAGAGAGGGCAGACCAAGAAAAACCCCCAAGTACACAGTCAGCCACAGCAGAGATTGGACCAAGACGCCAAGTCTCCCTGGCCACATTTAAAGGAAGAGAAGGGCAGGCGCCAATGCAAGAATTCTTCCAACAACCTGAAAAGCAACATGGTATCACCAAATTCCAGTGAGCACCCAACAGGAAGACTTGAACACCCTAATCCAGAAGCAGTGGAAGAAACCGACTTTAAACGTACCATTATAAAAATGATAGAGACACTTAAACAGGAAGTGAAAAACTCCCTTAAAGAAATGGAAGACAAGACAAACAAAAAGTTAGAAGAAATTAATAAATCCCTCAAATATACCCAAGAAAAAGCAATTAAACAGGTAAAGGAAACAGTTCAAGACTTGAAGATTGAAATGGAGATAATAAAGAAAACACAAACCAAGGAAAGGCTGGATATGGAAAATATGGGTAAATGAACAGGAACTACAGAGACAAGTATACCCAACACAATACAAGAGATAGAAGAAAGAATCTCAGGCGCTGAAGATACTATAGAGGAAATAAACTCATTGATCAAAGAAAACAGAAAATCCAACAAATTCTTAACACAAAACATCCAGGAAATTTGGGACACCATGAAAAGACCAAACCTAAGACTAATAGGGGTATAAGAAGGAGAAGAATTACAGCTCAAAGGTCCAGAAAATATATTCAACAAAATTATAGAAGAAAACTTTCCCAACCTAAAGAAGTATATTCCTATGAAGGTACAAAAAGCTTAACAGAACACCAAACAGACTGGATCAAAAAAAATATCCCCTCACCATATAATAATCAAAACACAGAATAAAGAAAGAATATTAAGATCTGCAAAGGAAAAAGGTCAAGTAACATATAAAGGTAAACCTATTAGAATTATACCTGACTTCTCTATGGAAACCATGAAAGCCAGAAGGTCTTGGACAGATTGCTGCAGACACTAAGAGACCGTGGATGCAAGCCCAGACTACTATACCCAGCAAAGCTCTCTTTCACCATCAATGGAGAAAACAAGATATTCCATGACAAAAAGAGATTTAAACAATATGTAGCCACAAATCCAGCCTTGCAGAAAGTACTAGAGGTAAACCTCAACCCAAGAAAGCCAACAACACCCACAATAGCACAGACATCTGACAACCCTCCACCAGCACAACTCAAAGAAGGAAACACACAAACACTACCACGAAAAAAAATAAACAGAGTTAACAACCACTGGTCATTATTATCACTTAATATCAATGGACTCAATTCACCTATAAAAATGCACAGGTTAAGAGAATGGATACAGAAACAAGATCCAATATTCTGCTGCTTACAAGAAACACATCTCAAACTCAAAGACAGACGCTACCTCAGATTAAAGGGTTGGGAAAAGGTCTTCCAATCAAATGGACCTAAGAAACAAGCAGGTGTGGCTATCCTAATATCGAACAAAATTGATTTCAAACTAAAGTCAATCAGAAGAGATGGAAAAGGACACTTTATACTCATAACAGAAACAATTCATCAAAATGAAGTCTCAATCCTGAATATCTATGCCACATATAAAAGCACCCACATATGTAAAAGAAACATTACTAGAACTCAAATCACATATCAAACCCCACACACTAATAGTAGGAGATTTCAACACTCCTCTCTCACCAATGGACAGGTCAACCAGACAGAAACTTAACAGAGAAATATGAGAACTAACAGATGTAATGAATCAAATGGACTTAAAAGATATCTATAGAACATTCCACCCAAACAGGAAAGAATATACCTTCTTCTTAGCATCTCATGGAACCTTCACGAAAATTGATCACATACTCGGTAACAAAGCAAACATCCACAGATACAAAAAAATTGGAGTAACCACCTGTGTCTTACTGGAGCACCAAGGAGTAAAGTTAGAACTTAACAACAATTCCACCCCCAGAAAGCCTACAAACTCAAGGAAACTGAACAGTCAACTACTGAACCACTCCTGGGTCAAAGAAAAAATAAAGAAATTAAAGTCTTCCTTAAATTCAACGAAAATAAAGACACAACATACCCAAACCTATGGGACACTGTGAAAGCAGTGCTAAGAGGAAAGTTCATAGCACTTAGCGCCCACATAAAGAAAACGGAGAAAGCACATATTAGTGACTTAACAACACACCTGAAAGCTCTAGAAAAAAAAGAAGCAGACTTACCCAGGAGGAGTAGAAGACTGGAAATAATCAAACTGAGGGCTGAAATCAACAAAATAGAGACACAGAAAACAATCCAAAGAATCAATGAAACAAAGAGCTGGTTCTTTGAGAAAATCAACAAGATTGACCAACCCCTATCCAAACTAATCAAAAGGCAGAGAGAGAACACTCAAATTAACAAGATCAGAAATGAAAAGGGGGCCATAACAACAGACACTGAGGAAATTCAGAGAATCATTAGGTCTTACTACAAAATCCTGTATGCCACAAAATTGGAAAATGTAAAAGAAATAGACAGTTTTTTAGATAAATACCATATACCGAAATTAAATCAAGACCAGGTGAACAATTTAAATAGACCTATAAGTCGTGAGGAAATAGAAGCTGTCATCAAAAACATCTCAACCAAAAAAAATCCAAGGACCAGATGGTTTTAATGCAGAATTCTACCAGAATGTCCAAGAAGAGCTAATACCTATACTCCTTAATGAGTTTCACATAATAGAAACACAAGAGTCATTGCCAAACTGTTTTTATGAAACTACAGTTACCCTGATACCAAAACCACACAAAGATGCAATCAAGAAAGAGAATTACAAACCAATCTCACTCATGAACATCAATGCAAAAATTCTTAATAAAATACTGGCAAACCGAATCCAAGAACACATCAAAAAAATCATCCATTATGAACAAGTAGGCTTCATCCCAGAGATGCAGGGCTGGTTCAACATACGGAAATCTATCAATGTAATCCATCATATAAATAAACTGAAAGAAAAAAACCATATGATCATTTCATTAGATGCTGAAAAAGGATTTGACAAAATTCAACGCCCCTTTATGATAAAGGTCTTGGAGAGATAAGGGATACAAGGATCATATCTAAATATAATAAAAGCAATATACAGCAAGCTGACAGCTAACATCAAATTAAATGGAAAGAAACTCAAAGCGATTCCACTAAAATCAGGAACAAGACAAGGCTGTCCACTCTCTCCATATCTCTTTAATATAGTGCTTGAAGTCCTAGCAATAGCAGTAAGACAACATAAGGAGATCAAGGGGATTTGAATTAGAAAGGAAGAAGTCAAACTTTCGTTATTTGCAGATGATCTGATAGTGTACATAAGTGACTCCAAAAACTCTATTAGAGAACTCCTACAGCTGATAAGTACCTTCAGTGATGTAGGAGGATACAAGATCAACTCAAAAAAATCAGTAGCTGTCCTATACACAAAGGATAAAGAAGCAGAGAGGGAAATCAGAGAAACATCACCTTTCATGATAACCACAAATAGCATAAAATTTCTTGGGGTAACACTAACCAAGGAAGTGAAAAATCTATTTGACAAGAACTTTAAGGCCTTGAAAAGAAATTGAAGAGGATACCAGAAAATGGAAGGATCTCCCATGCTCCTGGATTGGTAGGATCAACATAGTAAAAATGGCAATGCTACCAAAGGCAATCTATAGATTCAATGCAATCCCCATCATAATCCCAACAAAATTCTTCACAGACCATGAGAGAACAACAACTAACTTTACATGGAAAAACAAAAAACCCAGGATAGCCAAAACAATCCTATACAATAAAGGAACTTCCGGAGGCATTATAATCCCTGACTTCACACTCTATTACAGAGCTAAAGTAATGAAAACAGCTTGGTATTGGCATAAAAACAGAAACGTTGACCAATGGAATCAAATCGAAGACCCAGATATTAATCCACAAACCTATGAACACCTGATTTTTGACAAAGGAGCTAAAATTATACAGTGGAAGAAAGAAAGCATTTTTAACAAATGGTGCTGGCATAACTGGATGTCAACCTGTAGAAGAATGAAAATAGATCCATATCTATCACCATGCACAAAACTCAAGTCCAAATGGATTAAAGACCTCAATATAAATCTGAGCACACTGAACCTAATAGAAGAGAAAGTGGGAAGTAGGCTGCAACACATGGGTACAGAAGACCACTTCCTACGTATAACCCCAGTGGCACAGACAATAAGAGCAACAATGAATAAATGGGACCTCCTGAAACTGAGAAGCTTCTGTAAAGCAAAGGACACAGTCATTAAGAGAAAAAGGCAGCCTACTAAATGGGAGAAGATCTTCACCAACCCTACATCAGACAAGGTCTGATCTCCAAAATATATAAAGAACTCAAGAAACTAGACATTAAAATTCTAAATAACCCAATTAAAAAATGGGGTACTGAACTGAACAGAGAATTCTCAACAGAAGAATTTCAAATGGCCAAAGGATACTTAAGGACATGTTCAACTTCCTTAGCTATCAGGGAAATTCAAATCAAAACAACCCTGAGATATCATCTTACAGCTGTCAGAATGGCTAAAATCAAAAACCCCAATGATAACCTATGCTGGAGAGGATGTGGAGTAAGAGGAACACTCATCCATTGCTGGTGGGAATGCAAACTTGTGCAACTACTTTGGAAATCAGTGTGGTGGTTTCTCAGAAAACTGGAGTCAACCTACCTCAAGATCCAGCAATACCACTCTTGGGAATATACCCAAGAGATGCCCAATCATACAACAAAACTGTGTTCATAGCAGCATTATTTGTAATAGCCAGAACCTGGAAACAACCTAGATGCCCCTCAATTGAAGAATGGATAAAGAAAGTGTGGCACATCTACACACTAAAGTACTACTCAGCGGTAAACAATGTCATCTTGAATTTTGCAGGCAAATGGATGGAAGTAGAAAACAATATCCTGAGTGAGATAACCCAGACCCAAAAATACAAATATGGTATGTACTCTCTCATCAGTGGATTCTATCCATAAACAAAGGACATTGAGCCTATAGTTCGTGATCCTAGAGAAGCTAAGTAATAAGGTGAACCCAAAGAAAAACAGATATAGATCCTTCTGGAAATTGGAAGCAGACAGGATCGCCAGGCAGGGGATGGGAGCATGGGCGTGGGAGTGGAGTGGGAGGAGGGGGAGAGGGGGGAGAGAGGGGAGATGTTGAGGGTTGGGGAGAGCTTGGGGGAGTGGGATGATTGAGAGAGAGGAGGGACAGATACAGGAACAGGGAAGATGATGTTTTAGTGAGGGGAGCCGTTTTGGGGTTGGCAGGAGACTTGGCTCTGGAGGGGTTCCCAGGTGTCCATGGGGATGTCTTCAGCTGGGACACTGGGCAGTGGAGGAGAGGGTGTCTGAACTGGCCTTGTCCAGTAGTCAGTCTAATGACTATCTTGAATATCACCATAGAACCTTTGTCGGGCAATAGATGGAGATGGAGATGGGGACCCACATCGGAGCACTGG
Source organism: Ondatra zibethicus (assembly GCA_004026605.1). Taxonomy (NCBI): domain Eukaryota; kingdom Metazoa; phylum Chordata; class Mammalia; order Rodentia; family Cricetidae; genus Ondatra; species Ondatra zibethicus. The sequence goes on along the minus strand of PVIU01006080.1, from coordinate 21,778 downwards.
ACTGAGCTCCCAAGGTCCAGTTGAGGAGTAGAGGGAGGGAGAATATGAGCAAGGAAGTCGAACTGCTAGGGGTTGTTCCACCCACTAAAACAGTGTGCCTGATCTAATGGGAGCTCACCAGACTGAACGAGCATGTGATCAAGCTGGACCCTCTGAACATGGCAGACGATTGGGGTAGATTGAGAGGCCAATGATGGTGGAGCTGGGATTTGTCTCTACTGCAAGTGCTGGCTTTTGGGGATCTTGGTCTATTTGAATGCAGACCTTCCTGGACTTGGACTTCACACAGGGCAGGATACCCTGACCTCTCCTAGGACTGGAAGGGGAGTGGGGAGAGTGAATCTGGGAGTGGGAGGGAAATGGGAGGAGGGGAGGAAGTGGAAGTTTTGAATGGTATTATTTATAAAGCAATAAAATTTAAAAAAGACATGCAACTGAATTGGTCTGAATGTTGATTATGATCCCATTTCCCTATGTAGTCTGCGATGACATGCTCCTTACTGTGTCGGTTTCATGCTCTCTGAACACGCAACCCAACCCAGGCCATCAGAGAGTGGAGTGTCCTTAGAGGAAATAACCAGGTAGCCATCTTTTTCTACATAGTATGAGGTGGCATGTCTCCTGTTTGATGACTAGGATTTGCCCCATTAATATGGGGGTTTCCCTGTTGTAATGAGGAACATTGGGCGCCAATCTGTAGTAATGAGGCATGGGCCTGCTTTTGGTCCCGGCCGTCCAGCTAGCTTAACTCCCAAAATAATTACACAGAAACTGTATTCATTGAAATATTGCCTAGTACATTATATCTAGCCTCCTCTTGGCTAACTCTCACATCTTGCTTTAACCCATATCTAGTAATCTGTGTATCACCACGGGCTATGGCTTACCAGGAAGATTCTAAGTCTCGGGCAGGAGCTTCATGGTGTCGGCTCTCCATCTCTGTCTTCTTCCCAGCATTCTTTTCTCTTTTCCCCGCCTATCTAAGTCCTGCCCTATCAAAAGGCCAAGGCAGTTTCTTTATTTAACCAATGAAAGCAACACAAATGCAGAAAGACCTCCTACACCATTTCCCAAACAATTGTAGAGTCTTTGCAATGAGTGATAACATATACAACTGAGGCTGAGCTGTCCTCCCAGCTGAGTCTAGGATGTTCCCAAACAGACCCATCCAAATAACGGATGAATTACAAAGAATAAAGGATGCTGTTGTCTGCACCAAGCCTCTGAGCTGTCAAGAAAAGTAGGGGAAAAGGAAAGATGAGATGGAGGTATTGGCTTGCCATTTCTTATCTCTAGCAGGATGCAGGGGAAGAGAACAAATTAGATCTGTATTAAAGAGCCTTTCCTGGGATCTTAAGATTTGAAACCCATTGGAAAATCAGAAGTAAGGAAGGAGAGAGTAAGGTAGAAGCAATGGAAGACACCCCATAGGTTGGACCTTTAATACAGAGGAATGAGAAATCCAGGATTCAACATGGAGATGGCGCCCTTCATAGCAGACTAGTATAATAAAATACCAGTATCAGGAAGCAGTCTACATTAGAACTGACTGAAATGGGAACAATATTTAAACAAGACCAAATTCATAAGAGGCAAGGACATGGTGATGGGTAGAGTCAGTCTGAGTTCTATGGAGAAGGAGAAACTAAGTAATATAACTACTTATGCCTCCTCGAGAAAAGATAGCATAATATGAAGAAATATAAGGAAAATCAATACTGGGTCATACAGCCATCAAACATGCCTGGTTATTGCCAACTGAAGCCCCCATTAATATCAAAGATTATAAGGCAACAGAGGAAATAGAGGCATTAAAGAGAGCTGAGCATGTGAGAGGTGGCGTTTGACGCTCAGTTCATAGCACTGTATTTACCAGAGAATTAATAAAGAAGTTATTTCAGGGGAACATTGGAACTGGTTATGGAGCTTTAAGAGTTTTGCTGAGCCCTATCATGGGACATGATCTTAATGTAGGGGAGAGGTCCTGTTGGATCTGGATGATTTAGACCTGCAAACAGGATTCATAAGTTGCAAAAGCACTCAGGAGGAAAAGAGAGAAGAGAGCAAAGCAAACAAACAAGCAGGTCAATCTTTACAATTCAATGGCAAATGTGGCAATATTTGTGTCAAGTCAGCGGTCCCTAGGGAATATAACAGAAAAGCCAAATTCTGTGCTTATGAGTCTCTAGGAGATTCTAAAATCTAAGCAACAGTTTACAACATAGAGAAATAAGGAAAAAAATGGTAAAGCAGTACATGTGAAGAGTCTTACACTTGTCTTGGGAGTGGGCAATCATCCCCCCCAGGGTACATTCTCCCCTTCAGGAAAGTATACTAGGAGTTAAGACTGTTTGTCTGGTATAGAAGACATGGCAGATGGAGACAGAGTGGACACATTGCCAGCCCAGGACTGGAACATCGCCTCTATCAGCAAACATAGCAGACACAGCATGACTTAGCTTCTCCTGAACATTAGCTGAGGCAAGCAATGTGAGCCAAACCCACCTACCCTATCAAGGGTGGGGAGATCTGTGGCAATCCCACAGCCGTGCCACATGATGAGGAAGGAGGGCAGCAGAAAATGGAGAACTCGAACTGGGACTGGAAACTCACTCCCTATTGGCTAGTTTTTGTATTTCCTGAACATTCTACGGTCTACTGGTGAATAATTCTCATAAACAGTCTTATTTGGTTATGGGACTGGCATGCTACCCTATCAACATGCCAAATAAAATATGCCCATTGGTGCAATAGTGACACCTGACTTCTAATGGATTTAATGGCCAATCTAGAAAAGAGAATCTTATGTTTGGGACTATAAACCAAGACAAAGACCTGTATCTGGAGAGATCATAGGCCCCATTGGAGAAGACACTGCTATTATTATTTCATTAAGTGAGTGTGATGTATCCATCAACTGGCCTTCGAAACATCCATATATAATTGTTGCTGTCAGCTTTGATGATGGAGGTAAATAGGATTTTGCAATAAGTTTTTGTTACTACAACCCAAAGCCAGTCAAACTCCTGAAGCTGCAGCTTAGTGGCCCTATGCTCAGCCAGAACTACAAAAGATAATCAGACATTTGTATCACACCACTACATCTCTATCATACCACCATCACCCCCAAAGAGCTTGGGGACTCTCATGGAAGAGAGTGCAGAAAAAGTAAGATCTAGAGGAAGAGGTTGAGAGAATACAATGGATCTAGTTCCACCTAACTGAAACACTTCCTCCTGGACGGAGGAAGGGCATTTATAAGACTTGGGAAGCTAACAAAAACTTACAAAACTCAGGAAACTCAAAACAAGGTCTTTTCAGACAGTTAACAAACTACTTTTAAAATTGCTGAGAAAGGATGGATACTCTTCAGTGGAGCAGTCTTTAGACTGGGCAGGGAGCCTTGGGAGCTCCCCTTTCACGTGCCCTCACCTGGGCTATGTTGGACTTTCCAATGATACAGCTGTCTTTTAGGCACTCATGGTGCTGTAGGTAATGCCTGTAAACTCACTGGGTCGCCAAGCTAGGCTTGAGGGGAATTATGGATGCCCTTTCTGGTATATAGCTGTTTGCTTCTGTCTCCCCAAGAAAGTCAGACCTCTATAAGGGGTGCAAAAATATTATAGGAAATCTGACCTAAGCCAAAACCTTAAACCTTTTAGTTGTATTGAATCATTTTCATCCTCCACTTTTTCTAATTAGTCTTCAAACATAGATTCTCAGCTTTCTCTCCACTCATTTTATCTAATCCTTTGTCTCCAGTCTCAACTACTATCTTTAGAAATTCAGTATGTCCTAAATTTTAATCACCTGTTCCTTTGTCTTGTTCCTTCTGACTCCCCTCTCCAAACTACCATTCATGCATCAAAACATCTACTCGTATAAATTTTTCTCTTAAATCCTCCAGGAACCTCCTATCCCTTAGAAGATAAAGTTTAAAAAAAATGAGAATTTCAGAATTTCTCTGCCTTATTTCTATAGGCCACCATAAAGCCTAGAGGGGCCTTTGCCAAGCTGTGTTCAGTGGAACATTTATGTAGAGTGACAATGTGTTCCACAGTTTGGTAACTTTAAAAGAATTCCTTTAATGTGTTTATTTTCCTTAGGGAGTGTAAGAGTTAAGAATTTGAGAACTGGCTAAGTGAATCCAAACTCAGTACTTGGTTCTCGGTCTCCTCCCCAGACTGGTTCATTTTCTCATTGCTGCAGCAGAGGAATTGACATAAGCAACTTAAGGGAGGGGTGGTTTGTTTGGCTCACAATTTAGAATATGCTAAGCATGGTGACCAGTTTAGCCCATGGTGGCCAAGGCTCACAGTAGGAGGTTTTCACTTGGTGCCAACTCCTCCATGGCACTGAAGCAGAGAGTCGAGGTCAGAACAAGTAGATGTCACCTTCACTGTTCTTCCTTAGTGACCCACTTCTACTAGCTAGGCCACCTCAGATATGTCTCCCAGTACCACGTCTGAGCACCAGGTGTTCAGAACGAGTCTGGGGGAGGGGGGGACAGGTCACATTCAAGCTCTAGCATCTATCTACAGCTATACTCTGGGTGAACTCACCACACTAACAATGTCTCCAGTTTTATACCAGCCACACTTTGCTGGGTGTTGGATTGTCTGTCTCCAATCTGAGTTTAATGACTATCTGAAACTTACCTTGATATCCTCTCAATGTCTCTGTACCCAGAGACTCCACCTCAACCAATCACAGCTTCATTCTTCAGGTTGCTTGAGTCATAAATTCTAATGACGTTACGGCTCTTCTACTCTTCTTTCAGACCTACTAAATCTATCAGTAAATATTGCCAATTCTACATTCAAAATATGTACAGAGAGAAAGAATTTGACTAATTCTCTCAACTCTATTGTATTTTTATTTTGTTTATTTCCTGTGTTTCACACTGGGCTGTAGGCTTCAGGTACGCAGGAACCATGGTCTGTATTACTTGATCCATCCTCAGTTCCTAGAACAATGCCTGACACAGCAAAGACAATTAAATTTTACTTTATAAATGAATGAATGATTTATTAATGCGTAGGAAAACAGCAAATGGGGGCTAAATATACAGCTCAGTCAGTAACATGCTTACTGGGAGGGAACGAGAACCTGAGTTCCCCCTCAGAGCCCATGTTAGAAAAGAGTGGGTGTGGCAGCACAGGCTTCTACAGTGAGGAAATGGAGACAGAATGATTCCTGGGGCTTGCAGAGCAGCTAGGATAGGCCAGCTGATGAGCTCCAGTTCAATTAGAGACCCTGCCTCTAGATGAATGACGTAAGGCTTCTGAGTTTGACATCCAAGGTTGTTCTCTGGCCTCTAAGTACGCACATGTGTGTGCACATGCGCACGCACACACACACGCACACACACACACACACCAGCACACACAGAAACACATATACTCTAATATTATTTTAAAAGGGGGGGTGGACTCCTCAAGAATGATATCTGAGGTTGATCTCTGACATCCCATGTGTAGAGAGGAGCAAAAGGAGGGTAAATCACAGTGTACATGAATTTTTTAGTGCAGATTTATCTTTAGGGCATTTCATAGGACCAGTTACAACAAAGTATCCCAACCCTTTCTGCTCTCCCTGTCTGATGGTGAGGGTTCAGGCTCTGCTCGTGTGGCATTTTCTTCTTCCTTTGCCTAATGTTGATTGTGACAACTGGGCCTGGTTTAACATACTAAATATTTTTACATATAAAATGACAAGCATTATATTACATCTTCCTTAGAGTTTTTCATCAACTACTTTATTTATTGAAAAAAAATTATTAAATGCTAGCTATATCCCAGACAGAATATTAAGCCACTGGGGCAAAAAGTGACTAACTGAACACAGAATTTGCCATCTAGGAGCAGACACAAAACCAAACACTTGGATAACAATAATAAGACACATATGGTTGAATGTGGTGGAGGTACAGCCTAAGAAGCCCAAGGAATGCTGTCTAAAGCATTGGCCTTTGTGCTGTCTTGAAGAGTAGATTGAAGCGTTAAGTGAAAACAGGCTTATAAGGCTCATTCTACACAGAGGAAAGCAATGCCAATGCATGAAGTTGTGAGAAACTGGTGGCAGCTGGGATGGGTTGGGGAAAAATAGGAAAGTCCGTGAAAGAGATGGAGCAGAAGTCAGGCTCCATGTCAAGGTGCCTGTAAACTACAGCTGAGCTTGTTCACGCACGAGGTGGGAGAGTGGATTCCTCAAGAGGAGTCCAACTGGAGCAAAAGCTGCGGGATCAGGTGAACTGTTGAGGCGACATGTAAGTGCGTGTGGACTCACACTCACAGGACTGTTCTGTGGAGCGCATCTGTCTTCTGTTTTTGTGAATGAGCACTTTATCACTGTTGCCCTTGATCACACCACACCTGAAGTCACCCACCTCGGGTCTCGTCCTGCTCAGAGTGTAAGCAGAAGAAGGGACCAAGAAAGCTCTGGGCTCACCCCTTTCTTGTTGCCCATTTCTAATTACAGCACCTTCCCCAAATTAGGCTGTGCCCACGTGAGGTACTGACCATAAAGAGCTAGACAACGAGCCAATGACTGCTGCAGGACCAAGTGCTAACTCTCTGGCCTACTTGGCACTCAACGTTCCTTCCAGCTGCGGCTTCATGTGATGGACCAACCTGACTCCATCTTAAAAGTAGAAGCCATCTTACTACAGGTCAAAGTAAGTTTATTCCGTTTTCCAAGTTAGATCATGGCTTGGCCCATTTTCTAGAATTTGACATGTTCCACAAACTATACTCCTGACCTCCACCCTGATAAGATGCTCCGCCAAATAATTTTGAAATGTTCAGTCAGGTTCCTACCAAAAGCTGCCCCCAACTCTTGGAAATCCCCAAGTCTGGAAGTTTTTTTAAGCTATATAAACTCCACTGCCTCTCATTCTCAAACCCTGTCTGACAGAAAATAAAACTTGTTTGATTCAATCAAAAATTTGGATGATGGTCTTTACTCTCATTCGGTGGGATTAACACATGGAGTCAAATTTTCTTTATACCCCATGTATAAGCCCAACTCCTTTACCAGGTCACAAGGTTCTTGAAATCAGGAAGTGTTTTATGTGTCTCTGCATCTCTCAGATACTTTGTACAGTACCCAGTACACTGGGTGCTAAACACATACTTGCTGAATGTATGTTCTGTGTACATTTTACAGGTTACATTCATACATAAAGTATGTATGTATGTATGTATGTATGTATTTAAAGTACAAAGGAGGTCAACCAGAGGTAGCCATTAAGAGCTGACTGCACAGAAATCCTTCTGTAGGACATATAGTCATACCTAACCTGGCTGACTCCAAAATGGGGCACTGAATCCAGAGGAAATTGGAATTCCCACACTTCCATCAGAGAGCAGCACAGTTATAACATCAAGACATAATCTGATATCTAATCACTGGTCTGTGGTGGTAGGAAATGTGCCCCAGCCCAATAGGCAGAAGGAAAACTGCGAAGAAAGCATTTATGGCTATAAACAATTTTTCTTTATTCCTCATCTGGGTCCTGAGGCCTGTGATTTGGCTCCAATTTTTCATTTGTGGTTGTTTGTTTCAGACAATAAAACTGTTCCTTTAAAATAATGGAGACTATATTGAATCTAAAAATAAATATCAAAAGACCAAAGTCCCTGAACGGGAGCAATTATTGCAAAAGGCCCAGCCAAGCTCAAAACAGCTGTTAAGGGATCAAGGAACAGGCAGGAGGCGCCTGGCCTCCCAGCTGATGGAGTCACATGGGCAGGTTGACAAACCGAAGCAGAGAAAATGTTAACACACACATAGCAACAGTACATATGCTGCCCCCGAACATGGCTCTTGTTTGATTATTATTGATCACTAACTACCTGAGGTGTTGGAGGATGCTTCACACAATGAATAGAAAATAAGCAATCAACATATTAGGGTAAACAAATGATGGGAAAAGCGGGAGGAAGAGCTACTTGTGAGTTCCTAGAATGAGCAAGCCTGGGTCCGATTTTGCTGTTGGACATAATAAGTCACAGTGAGTTAGCAAATGAGGAGTAAGCCAAGCTATGTTTTGTTGTTGTTTCCCTTGATAAAGTCAGAGAAAGTGACAAAATCATCCTGTAAGTCTCAAGTACAATAGTTACCAGGAGTCTGCAGCTGTTTTAGAACTGCCTTCCTCCACACAATCTGGGACTGGACAAGTTACAAATACAACCTCTGTTCATGTTCAAAAGCCTTACAACACTGTCCATGGGAATGGGGACTAGTACAGCCTCTACAGATCTGTGCAGACGTCCCTCAGAACACTGAAAGTAGAACTACCATGAGACCCTGCTGGCCCACTCCTAGGAATGTACCTGAAGGTACCACAGAGATGCTTGCACACAAACTATATGGAACCAGCCTACATGTCCATCAGCACATGGACTCCAAACATTATACTGCATAGTCAGCTGTACATCAGCATTTACTGCAACACCAATTACAGTAGTTAAAGAAGCATCACAGGCAGCCAACAACTGGAACATGGATAAAGAAGATGTGGAATATATACACACTGGGATTTTTTTCACCCGTAAAGAGAAGCAATGATATATTATATACAGGAAAATGAATGCAACTGGAAATAATTATATTAAGTAAATTAAGCCAAATATGATTTTTTTCTTTTTCTGTGTTTTATATAAATGTATAAAATCATGTATGTAATTATGAAATAAAAGTAGAAGTGAAACTCAGGGAACAAAGGGAACTAGTGAGGGAGAAGTGGGGGATGGAGGGAGGAAAGGAGGAGGAGTATAGGCTCAACAATATATTTGTATGAAAATATCCTTATGTAACATAGTATCATGCACAATGAATATACAAAATGAAACTTTAAAATAATAATAATAAAGGAAATTTGGTTTATATACAGATTGAGAATTATCTGTGGATGTAGTTTGTAGCATGAAGGCCTGGTTGGTTTCTGTCCTCCCACCAGGTCCCACAGTCATTAGGTCCCAAAGAAAATCACACAGAGGTCTCCAGAAGATTATAAACTGATTGGACCATTAGCTCAGGCTAAGTATTAGTTCTTATAAGTTATATTAACCCATTATTCTTATCTATGTTAGCCACATGGCTCAGTACCTTTTTCAGTGGGGCAGGTCACATCCTGCTTCTTTGGTGGTCTGGGCAGGAGTGGGGAAAGAGCTTCCTTCTTCCCAGAATACTCCTGTTCTTCTGGCCCCACCTTTACTTCCTGTCTGGTTTTCCCACCTATACTTCCTGCCTGGCCAATCAGCATTTGTTTAAAACATGATTGACAGAATACAGACAATTCTCCCACACCACTTCCCCCTCTTTTATTTTTTTTTAAACAAAGGAAAATAACCATAGTTCATTTTTTGGGAATGTGGGCATAGTATTCCAGGCTACTTCTGGCTGGTTAGGGGTGCTGATAATCTTATGGGGACCTAAAGAAAATTTAGAGTTATGATCAAGTCCTGACTGGAGTATCCTGTGAGTCTTGATCATCTCAGGCAGCAGTCTTGAACCTGTTCTGGATGTAGAACTCTGTCATCTGGGCCATCTGTTCCTACCAGAGATTTCTCAGGTGGTCTTCCTTGACCAAACCTGATTTTTCTTAACTCAGAATGAATCCACAGCCTCTCATTTCCTGTGGAAACAAAAGCAAAATCTCTTCTCCAATGTAGTACATCTCCTGGTTTCCATTGTGAGGTCAACACATCTTTGAAATATACTGATTGATTCAATTCAGAAGTTTTTTTCCATTATCCAATGCCTCTCCACTGCTGTTGTTCCTTTCTCATTAGTGTTAAGAAAATTCAAGGTTAACAAAGCATTATGCAATCTATTTCTGGGGGTATTTTCCATCCCTTTCTGTTTGTTCAGCATATCCTTTATTGTACTATTTGACCTTTCTATAACTGCCTGACCTGTAGGATTATTTGGTATACCTGTAATGTGTTTTATATTATAATAAGCAAAAAAGCATTTCATTTTCTTAGATACATATGCTGGACCATTGTCTGTCTTTATTTGTGCAGGTATACCCATGATGGCCATAACTTCCAATAAATGTGTGATTAACGAATCAGCCTTTTCTGAGCTCAGGGCAGTTGCCCATTGAAAACCGGATACGTGTCTATGGTGTGGTGTACATATTTTAATTTACCAAATTCCATAAAATGGAATCCATCTGCCAGATTTCATTCCTTTGAGTACCCTTTGTGTTACTTCCTGCAGGCAATGGTGTTTGATTATAGAAAGAGTAAGTAGGGCATCTCTTTATAATCTCCTTAGCTTGTTGCCATGTAATAGAAAACTCTTTCTTTAAACCTTTGCTATTGACGTGATGTTGTTTATGAAATTCTGAGGCCTGCAACATGCTTCCAATCAATAATTGATCAATTTCAGCATTACCTTGTGCTAGAGGACCAGGCAGACCCATATGGGATCAGACTATGGATATTTTCCTTTGTTTAAAAAATAAAATAAAAGAGGGGGAAGTGGTGTGGGAGAATTGTCTGTATTCTGTCAATCATGTTTTAAACAAATGCTGATTGGCCAGGCAGGAAGTACAGGTGGGAAAACCAGACAGGAAGTAAAGGTGGGGCCAGAAGAACAGGAGTATTCTGGGAAGAAGGAAGCTCTTTCCCCACTCCTGCCCAGACCACCAAAGAAGCAGGATGTGACCTGCCCCACTGAAAAAGGTACTGAGCCATGTGGCTAACATAGATAATAATAATGGGTTGATATAAGTTATAAGAGCTAATACTTAGCCTGAGCTAATGTGCCAATCAGTTTATCATTAATATAGACTCTCTGTGTGATTTTCTCTGGGACTAAACGGCTGGGGGACCGGGCAGGACAGAAACCCCAACAAAGCAGGCCCTTCACATTACAGTAGTTCAGGTAGTAGAATGCTTGCCTAGCATGTACGAAGACCTGGGTTCAATTCCCAGCACCTTATACACTGGGCATGGTGTCACATGCCTGTCATGCCAGCACTCAGGAGGTAGAGGAAGGAGGACCAGCAGTTCAAGGTTGTCTTCAGCTATACAAGTTCAAGGCCAACCCAAGATAAAAGACTTTGTCATAAAAAGGGGGAAAACGAATAAATCTGTGTCATTTGCATAAAATTGAGATCATATTAAATGAAATAAGCCAGACTCGGAAAGGCAAATATCATGTGCTTTCTCTAATATGTGGACTCTAGATACCAGAGTATAGTATTACTATTTATAAATGTTATGAAACAGAAGGGGTCTGTGTGGAGGGAAAGGACCTAAATGGATGGTGAAGCAAGAGAAAGGAAGAAAGACAAAATAGTATATTTTCTCATATATGTGGAATCTAGATTTAATTATATAAATGTATATCTATATACAGTTATTTATAGCAAGAAAAAGAAGTCTCTGAGTGATGATTTGCTCTCAATAGCACAGAATCAGTATGCACACATTGTCTCCTTCCTTGAATGGCCTTCAATGTTGATGCTAAGGGATGCTTCCAACTGATCATCACTGGACCAGTTATTTTTACAAGTGCAATCAATTCTCATTATTTTTTCAACAAACATTTATTAAGTATCCACTATGTACTAGATACTCTACTAGATGAAGCCAGGAGAGTTGTTGGTTTCTATGCTCAGAAAACTCTGGAAGAGTTAGAAAAAAAATAGACCAAGGAGCTGCACAAACTAAGTGCTATGTTATAGAGATGCCTCAAAATGGCACTGAGTCACCCTGGTCAACCAGGGGCTGGGCTAAGTGCTCTGGAGAGAAACAAAGTTAGAAACAGGCTGAAGGAAAAGGACTCTGACTTGCCTAGCATGTACGAAGACCTGGGTTCAATTACCAGCATCTTATACACTGGGCATGGTGTCACATGCCTGCTATGCCAGCACTCAGGAGGTAGAGGAAGGAGGACCAGCAGTTCAAGGTTGTCTTCAAGGGAAGACAAGGGAGTGCTGCCATCAACTCATCACCAATAAAAACAAGACCTAGTATTGGTTCAAAGCTCACTCTATACCAGGCAGTAAGCTAAGTACCTTGGATATTTGATCTGGTTCAGTTAATAGATACAAAACTCTCTCTCTCTCTCTCTCTCTCTCTCTCTCTCTCTCTCTCTCTCTCTCTCTGTGTGTGTGTGTGTGTGTGTGTGTGTGTGTGTGTGTGTGTGTGTGTGTGTGTGTGTGTAAGATCTTTTGGCTGCAGCAAAAAGAATACTGCCTACTAAAGATGCCAACATTTGTATCCCTAGAACTTGCAATTGTGCTATATTGGGACAACTGTACCTGGCACTGGGTCTGTAATGTCCACATACATCTCTACCATTTTTCACCCACAAATTGATACACCCTGTTACAGGTTGACCTACAAACCCCTCAAAATTACGTGTTGAACTCTGAGGACTTCAGAATATGACCTTTCATGGAATATGGTGACTGCAGGCATAATTAGCTAAGTTAAGACGATGTCATATTTGAGTAGGGCAGCCTGTGATCCATGTGACTGTGTCTCCCTAAAGGATCATATCTATATGCAGACACAGGTACCCAGAGAAGGAAGATGATGCGAAAGGACACAGAGAGAAGACATCCATCAACAAACCTAGGAGAAAAGCCTAATACAGGCTCTCCCTCAGAAAGAACCAATCAATAATCCGGATGCAAAACTGAAAGGTTCGTGTTTCTACCCTCAAAAGCTGTAAAGCAACGTATTTCTGTGGTTAAACTAAAATAAAATTTTAAAAAATCAAAAACAAGTTAGCAAACAGCTGTATTGTTCCTAAGTCTGTAATGTGTTTAGTGTATAAGCCCTGATCCCCAGTACCCAGAGGGATGTCTTGCATGCAGTGAGTGTTGAGTGAGTGGATGGATAACTAAGCTCTAGTATGGCAGCTCATCCCAGAAAGATACACCAGTCCAGAAGAGGTTCAAATTCACCCGAAAATCTTAAGTACAGCTGAACGTAGAACTATCATCCAAGCTGACTACCTCAAGTCAAAACCCAGGGAAGGGCTTTACACCATGGGGAAAGGCAAGTGTTTGAGACTCCATGATATAAAGCACTTGCCTGGAAGGCCAAGGGAGTGTGCGCTCAGGAGCTCAAGTACTGCTTCTCCGATGCGGACTGGCATCTAAGAAGTGATCTGAGATCTCAAAGGTCTTCCTGGCATGAGAAGATGCTTGAACCTAAGCCCAGAATTGAGGGAAGGTGGAGTTTGGAGTCTTTCTGCAAAGGGGATGAAGACAAAGGCTGAGCTAAGAGAAGAGGGAAACCATGTAGGAAGGAGTCTGGGGTCAGGGGAGGAAGAAAATGAAGAGGACAACCTTCAGTGCTGGCCAGGAGTATGAAGAGTTAAGGTCATAATTGTATAGAGAAAAAGAAGAAAGGAGGGGAAAGGAGTCTTGTAATAGAACTGTTCTAATTGACTGCTGACTCCACAGTGCTCAGATTCGCCAGGTAATTGCTCAATTCTCCATTTCATTTCATCTGTGTGGAAAGAGCTGTAGAGCTACTTAGAGAGGGTGGGGGCTTAAGAACTGATTAAGGGAAATCACTCCTCGCAGGCCTTAGGTTTTTCTTGTTAAAAGTGATGCCAGAAAAATTATAATTAAAATGGGAACACGGTGAATAACAAGAGCCCCTTTCCTTGAATGTGAAATACATTTTAACAGCTACCTTTGCTAAGAGGCCCAACACATTCGACCTTCCAATAAGGATAAGCAGAGTTTTCTATCAGAGCGAAATAGAAACTATAAATCAAATGTTTCATATCTAAAGTCCAAGCCAGCTCCAGTGAGTAAAATTCCTCTCTCCAACAGCCTGGTATTTTTCACTGGCTGGCTATCAGACTTCCTTGACTCCGGAACTATATGGATCCTGCTTCTTCATCTTAAATCCGTGAAAGTACCATCAACAGCTATAGTCTTGACTGCTTGTGACATACTATCCGAGATAAAGAAGCTGGTCAAAAATAAATAAGCCTGTGTGAGAGATTCTATCGAGCACATATGGTTGCGACAGAATCACAGGGAAGGAGTAGAGCCGGCTAGGGCAGGGCTGCAGAGTGAGTCCTGAGGAGATGGCAGGCAGCAGGAGGCACAGGGGAGCGTTAGCTCAAATGCCTTTTGGAGCAGAGTAAATGGGGATAATCTAATTCTCCTGACTCGGGTACAAGAAAATGTACCTTCCCTGAGCCGAGATTACTCCTCCCTGGTCTTCACAAATTCAGTGTGGAGCTCAGCAGCCTCCTTCCCTGAGGGGAAGCTTAGATTTCAAGTGATTCAACTGCTTATAGAAACTCCAGGTGTACTTTTTTTCAGGGGTGCTGTCTGCCAACGGAAGAGTGCTCAGAGCTATTTCGCTGACTGAGACCCTCCTCCTATGGAGGATATAGGAGCATTTTCTCTCTGCTGTTTGGTTCAGAGCAAAATAAAATCTGCTACCATGATAATAATCACACTCCACCAACTCCCCAGAGACTCTTGGATCACCCTGATGGTCCACTGTAGAGCACAACGGGCTAGAGAGCCTGGGCTGTGGTGTGGCCTGGGAAGCTTCAGGAAGCTATGGCAGGAAAGCAAGTGCCTTCTCAGATGACAACGGAGTCCTTCATAGGCCCAGCCCACATTTTCAGTAAGGAAGGCTTGGGAGTACCAGGATGCCTTGGTGCCCTCCCCTTCTGGTCTCACTCAAAATTAGCTAAATTAAGTGAGCGAAAGTGCAGTAACTGGTCCAATGAGTGAAGCTCACTTCCTTCTCCTGTAGCCGCCTTCCTAGGCACCCTCAATATACTGCATGAAGACAGTCTCAGTCCAGTCTTGGAGCCATATCTCAGAAAAGTGACACTGGATGTGACTTGAAAGGGGAAGAAAGATTAGTGGCCGTAGGGAGCATAGTGTGATGTGGGGACAAACACAAGAGCAGAGGGACAGTGGAGATAATCAACCACAGCAAAGGATCTATGAAAACACCATAAGGAAACCACAAATTGGTATGCCCATTTAAAAAATAATAAAAGCAGTTAAAACTTTAAAATAAATAAACAAAGTGAGCTTAGAATTCTGAAAGGATCACTGACACTTCTGTGTTTATGCTGGGGACACCTGCCATTCACCTTTGGCAACTACCATCCACTTTCTTGCCCGCAAATGCAAGCAATGCCTCAATCTCAACCTTGCCTCTGTGTCCCATTAGAATCATGTCGGGGGTGTTTGAAGAGAAAAACACGGAGGCTGCACCCCAGCGTGTCTGGCTTAATCAGTCATGGCAGCTTCCCACCTGGAAGCCGCATGCTTCAGAAGCTCCCAAGGGCACACTAAAGTAAAGACAGTGTGGCCTACTAGGTCACATGTCAAATCCTCTGTGTGGCTCTTCACAAGACAGACTCGAAGCACCTGGAAAAGATGATTAAACTCTCCAAGAGTATACTTACGTCTAGAACCTGAAGGTCCTCAGGTGCCATCCTCAAAACCAGCGAGAATAAGCATTACCTATTTGTTCAGATGGAATAAATATTTGTTGAATGGACCAGATACTGTGTGGGGAACAAAGGCATGAACAAAGGCTTCACGCTCTTTCTCCATTTATTTTGGGCCCCCTTGGGCCCTTTCATACTAGGAAGCCTGGTTATTTATTTAAGTGTTTATATATAATACATCTGCCCAGACACATATACCTATTAATCTTACAGTTCACATACATCAACAGCTGATAGCCAACATCTTTCTAAGGTTCTATGTGATGAACATTTAAGAAAGTATACAATCTGAATGCAAGCCACACACCCACCCCTCTCCCATGACTTATCTCCTGATCAAGTCTCTACTACATCAGCCTAAGAGTGGAACTATGCCCGATATTCAAGAAATCCAAATAAAAGAACTGCTACTCTCTCTGTGTTCTGTCCTTTCGAGCCTTTCATTTTCACCAAACTGCGAGGAAAGAAACACAATCATGAAATTCGCCAGACTTCTTAGTCCTTGTGTGTGGCTGAAAGCTGGAGGGCGAGAGAAGACAATCTACTGCCATAAATGCCCTCATCTGGGCGCTTAAGGACCAAACATCAAGACCCACGAGATGGACGGCCCTAATCCACACTAACCCCTCTGCCTCTGCTGCACCTCCTGCCCACTTTGACCAGTGTTCCCTACTGCGATTATGTCAACATCTGTCCTCCCTGCTCGACTAGCTGATCGTCACTGCTGTGCCTCCATTCCCCCACCAGAGAGTGTACCTGAGGCTAACATGTCGCACGGTCTGAATACTTACTCTCTGCCTTTCCCTTGCTTCTCTAATTGCTCTAATCTTCTCTGAACCCAGTAAGTTGGAAACGTCTATTGCCCAACACATAACTATTGGCTCACAACAGAAACCCATCTTCTTGAATGAGTTCTGGCTTCCGATTCCCTCAGTGATGTGTGGTGTACCCAGCAGAGTTGTACAGCCATCGCTACAATCAATGTTGGAAGCTATTAGAAATTTAGAAGCCATTTAGAAACAAACTTAGAATCAATTCTGGGAGATATTTTGTTCCCCTAAAAAAGAAATGCTGTGTTCATTATCCATCCATCTCTGTCTGCACCAACCCCTCCATGACCAGATCCCTTACTCTAGTTTCTTTATATTCTGGGTGTTTCACACAGCGGAATCATGTGAAGTGTGGTCTCTATGACTTGCTCCTTTTGCTATGTCATTTTTTTTGGTGTTAATCCTGGTTTAGCATGTGCGTTGATGACTTTCCTTGTTGCTGTGACAGAACACTTGACAGAAGGAGCCAGAAAGAGGAATGTTTATTTTGGTCTGTGGTTTCAGGAGACACAATCCACCATGGCTGGGAAGGTGAGCAGAATGGTTCTCTGTGCCTCCAGAAGAGTTCAGCTGCTGCTTCTCACGTGGCAGCCAAAACAGAAGGCAGTGAGCTAGACGGGAACAGGAAGTGGACATAACAGTCAAGACTTCATCTCAGTGATCTACTGCCACTGGCTAGGACCCACATCCCAAAGACAGAAGACCAAGTGTCCAGACGTGAGCCTGTAGGGGACATTCTCATCCAACCCGTAACAGTGTGCATCCGACCCTCTACTTCTACTGTCAATCACTTTCCACGGTACTGACAAATGTCAGTTCACTCACTCACTTGTTGATGGGCTCTGGGCTGTTTCTGCTTGTGTGTGTGTGTGTGTGCTTGCACATGTGTGCGCGCCAGAGATTGATGCCAGGTGTGTCTTTATCGCTTTATCACATTTCACTTTCCTCTCTCTCTCTGTCTCTCTCTCGACACAGGGTCTCTCCACTGAGACAGGAGCTCACTGACTTATCTAGACTGGCAAACTACAGGGTTTCACTGTCTCCGTGCCTACCCCAACCTCCTGTATTGCTGTTACGGATGGGTGCAGCCACACCCAGCTTTCACCTGGGCTCTGGGGATCCAAATTCAGGTATAAACGCTTTTCCTATGAAGCCATCTTCCCAGCCCTGTTTCTGATTTTGTATGTCATGAACAATGTTCCTATGACCATCTGTGAGCAAGTTTTTCTGTGACTGTATGTCGTTAATTCTCTTTGGCATGTACAGAAGAATAAGTGACTGGGTCATACGGTAACTTTGAGGTTAACCTTTGGGTGACTTGCTGTTTCCCAAATGAAATAGTCACAAATCTTGCACTTACATCAGTGACCTGGAACAAATGACTTCACCAAGTCTCCATTTCTTCATCTCTCAAATGAGGATAATATAGCCCCAGGGGATTTTTATGCACAGTGCTGCCGGCTGCCTGACAAGAGGTCTCTAGCAGGAGTACATACTCCATGACACTGCAAATGGTCTTCTGACCCATCTTGCCTCTCCAGTTTGCACTGTGAACGCTGTATCATAGTTGGCTTGAGCGTAGCCTCATGGCGATTTAAATGGAGAAACGCAGACTGAAAAATCAGACAGCCTTCTTGGATCATTTCACCAGTCTCTGAATTCAAGGAAACCATACAATAAACTGGGCTCTGCCCATGTGTGTGTGTGCATGTGTGTGTCTGTGTGTGTTGCTGTTTTAAACTGGACTTTTGCCCAGAAACAAGTAAAGAAGAAATCAATAGCCCAAGTTATATATGCTAATGTAATTTGGTGGAAAATGTACCACAGTGGACTCTGTTAGAACAACATTTTCTAGACTCCCAGAGTTGCCTCCAGACAGCAAAGCAAATGTCAGAAATACCCATTTCTGTGGGCAATATGAACCCCAGCCCATCCACCAGCGCCATTACCATTTCTGGTTCCAACAGAAATAACTGACAGTCCATCAGACTCAAATCGCAGTATGTTTGTAGTTCTAAAAAAACAAGCGCTGTGTTTTTGGAAGAGTTACTATTTAATTGGAGAGACCCCTCTGGAGTTGCTATTTAGTGGGGGGGGACCCACTCTTAGGAAGATACACTTCACTGCAGAAGCTGGTTGCAGAGTTCCTTTGTAAATCCTGAATAAGAAAAAGACAAGAAAAGCCAGATAAGATTGAGCACACAATATTTCACATAGTATGTAATGGAGAGAAGAGTTCTGCTTTGAGGACAGTAGATGGGACATTTGGGGAAGCCTCCCCTAGCATTTGGAAAAACAGAAGAACTTGCATCTTTGACCGCAGATATAGTAATGCGACCATGTTGAAGGCTGAATACAAGTGAGGCTGCACCATAATGCTCTGCCCTACACAGATGTCGGGGTCACAAGCGGGAGAGAAGCCATGGGCCCAGGGCTTCTGACATGAGCTTCAGCACTCTCTGTGCTAATGCAAATCATAGAGCAGGAAAAACTAATCTGTTCCTCTCCTAGAGACATTAATCAAACCTATCAAGACATGCAAGATGGGGAGGGAGAGGGAGGGAGAGGAGGGAGCAGGGGTGGAGAAGGGGGAGGAAGGGAAAAGCGTAATAAAAGATGTAAGTGAAAATACAGCTAATTTGCTTACTATTGACATGGGAAAATTAACAAGAAACATAATAAGTTTTCCAGGGAACTTTTCAGTAACTAAAAGCCACTTGGGAGATTCGTTATTTGAGAACACATGTGCGTGTGCACACACACACACACACACACACACACTTCTGAATTAAGGATGGCAGCCCACTCAATTTTGACTTGGGTATCCAGTTGTTAATGAGTGAGAATATCTTCCAGATAAATGTACCTGTCACTTGCTGGTGTAATGGAGCTGGATTCTAAGTGATGCAAGCGTGGCCCAGAGTCCTTCAGTGACCCCATTACATGAGGCAACTTGTGGAAGGTCTGGAGCCTAGCAACCACTACTCACAGGGGCAGGAGACAGGAGATGGTGTGTCTGTTGCTGGAGCCAGAGAATGAGTATGAAACTAAGGCATGAAGAGGACGATTTTTTTTTCTGGAACATTTGAGCTGTAGTTTTGAAGGAAAAATGGAAATTTTCAACCTCTGAATCTAAGCTGTTCACTATAACCTGAGGCTTTGATAGGCTGTTGCCTTGCCCATGCTCACCTGCTCATTCTTGGTCTCTCACAGAGACTTCAGGTAGCCTGAGTTCTGCAGCTCTCAAGGCCTATGTGAGCCCTGCATGCTTCTGCAGCACACTGCAATCCCCTCCATAAAATGTCTGTCTGTGCCTCATCCCCGTGCCCCGGACTAAAAGCTCCCAGAAGGATAAAGGTACACAAGGTGTTCTCAGGCCAGCATTCTGTTGACACATACAAGCACAACGAAGTGGCCCAGTTCACTTGACTGAAGTCCCCAGTCCTGTTGGGGTGGGATGGAGCCTCTACCCAAGAATAGAGCCAACACTAAAAGAACAAACCAGCCAAGGCACACCAGGTCCAGTTTGGGGGACAGAAGGACACCAGAGGGTGAGTTGAAAGACACTGAAGAAAGACACTGTGAGAGCATGGTGCTTGTCAACCGATGCCCATTGCAGCCTCCTTTTCACAAGCTGACTTACAGCAAAGACACCACTTGGTAGTTACATTTAAAAAGTCAAATTCCTTTACAGCGACACAGAGTTGTCATTAGATGGAGAGAATAAATCCTGAGCATAGATTCATAGAACAGGCAACCATGAGTTCAAATCTTGATGTTGCTACCAACTCCCAAAGAAGGAGATGACTTCATCGCTATGCCCTGTGCTTTCTTACCTGCAAACTAGAAATGACAACAGCTGCCACAGCAGAGTTATGCTGATTAGATTAAGTCATGAACGGCATATATTTGGCACTCTGTTAAGTGATATTTCTTAGTGATAGATGTGCATGCGTGACAATGTTTCAGCAGCACTTAGAGCTATGATTCCCAAATATTTACTAAATGTGTTGCTGTTGTGTCAAGCCGCGTAAAGACAAGCTATATTTCCTGTCCTCGGGGAAATTGTGGTGGTGTGTTGAGATAAACAGACTCACGTCCAGCTGTGGCACAGAGGTCAGGACACTAACATGAGGGCCCCAGGTGGCAGAAGAGGGGCAGAAATGCAGATCTGATCTTACATAGTTGTTGGTGGTTCCCATGGTTCTCCTTTCCTGGGAGGGAAAGATGGGCTCTTCTTCAGTGGCTATGTCCCTTCTGCAGAAAGGAAATCATATAATAAAACATTGCTCTCCAGTAGTGGCACACACCTTTAATCCCAGCAATCGGGAGACAGAGGCAGGTGGATCTCTGTGAGTTCGAGATCTACAAAAGCTAGTTCCAGGACAGGCTTCAAAGCTACAGAGAAACCTTGTCTGACACGCCCCCCCCCAAAAAAAACATTTCTGGAAGGTGACCTCCAATGGATGAGGGACACACTGGATGCTGTAACAGAAAGAAGATAGAGGTGAAATGATGAGTTTATATTTGGTGTGCTTCCCCATGGCCATTCAGACCAGAACCTGGACCGTATAAGGACCAAGGAACTATTTCCCCAACCCAAGTGAAGGAAATGCTAATGGGCTTCTGGGCTTCTCTGCTGGTCTTGCCCTCTCAGTGACTCAAAAAAAAAAAGGATGGGGGAATCCTGTGTGGATGAGTGTAGTTGTCACACCTCATCAAGAAAACTTCTCTTTGTAACAGATGGAGTTCACTACAGAAAGCATGATCAATTAAAATGCAGAGCTGTGTAGCCCAGTCCCAAAGGATACGTCTACAAAACACTCCCAAACTTAAGGCTCAAGAAACACTGAGGAAGAGAGGAGCAGAAAAATTGCAAGAGCCTCTGAGGTTCAGGGAGATCGCCGTGGGATTGTGTCTCCTACTAACATCATGACACCCATAAAGTCTCACCGACATGACTGCTCAGCCATGAGCTGAACAAGGGTGCCACCAATGGGCATGCCAAACTGGATGGGGGAGAGCCTAGGAGGCCTCGACCCTACATAAAGAGCTATAGACACCCAAGGAATGCTGGGAGTGGAGGAGGAGGGAAGAGCATACCAGTTGATTATCCAGTATTAAGCATGTGGTACACAGATATATAGGAAAATCACCCATACACACAATACAAATAATTGTGTATATGCATGCATACATACCTACATGCATACATACATATATTAAAATAAATTGGAGAGAAGGCTCAGTGAATAAACACACCTCTGTGAAAGCATTAGGACCTGAGTGTGAATCCCTCTTTGTGTATGCCTGTAACCCCAGCATTGGAGACAGGCAAATCCTGGGGGCTCACCCTAGCCAAGATGACAAGCCACAAGCTTCTTGTCTAGTGTCAAAAGAATTAGATAGAAAACTACCTTCACACACATTTCAGGAACGTACTCCACATTGCTCTCTCTCTCTCTCTCTCTCTC